>VDFB02377974.1:0-34541 GCA_007258455.2 Sequoia sempervirens
GGATTCAAGGGACACTTATCCAATTTGGTGGAAAAGGAATCTGCTGATCAAGTCATCATTGGAGATGATGCCACCTACTCCGTAAAGGGAATTGGAACCTCCACACTTCACTTGGATTCTGGCATATCGTTTCAATTGGGTAATGTTCTTTATGTTCCTGGAATCAAGCGTAATCTTATTTCTATTTCAGCCTTGGAAGATAAAGGATATCAAGTTGCCTTCTCCAAAGGCAAAGTTCTAGTGTGGATGCAGAACTCTAACTTTAAGGATGCTCAAGTAATTGGAGTAAGACATGATAACCTCTACAAGGTCTGCTCACTTCCTCTTCAAGCATTGGTTCATGACTCTACCAGCCTTTGTGATCTTTGGCATCGGAGATTGGCTCACTTGCACTTTCGAGCTCTACCCATCATGGAGAAGTTGGTGACGGGCCTTCCCAAATTCAACCCGGAACACGAAGGTACATGCAAAGGCTGCGCATTAGGTAAGAACATAAAAGCCCCCTTTCATAGTAGAGAAAATAGATCTAAGTGTATTTTAGACCTAATTCATTCTGATTTATGTGGTCCTATGTCTGTTCCTTCTTCGAGTGGTTTTTTGTATTATGTTCTCTTTATTGATGATCACTCTAGGAAGACTTGGATTTATTTTTTGAAATCTAAAGAATCTGAGGAAGTTCTAGATAGATTTAAAGAGTTTAAAGCTTTAGTAGAAAATCTTTCTGGTAAACAAATTAAGGTTCTCAGATCTGACAATGGTGGAGAATACACCTCCATTAGTTTTCGAAACTTTTGTACTGATGCAGGGATTAAGAGGGAGCTCTGTGTTCCCTATAATCCACAACAAAATGGTGTTGCCGAAAGAAAGAACAGGACAATTGTGGAAGCAGCAAAGGCCATGATTCATGATCAAGATTTGCAAACCTTCCTATGGGCAGAAGCTTCTAGGACAGCAGTATATGTTCAGAACAGATGCCCTCATAAGATCCTGGAGAATATGACTCCAGAAGAAGCCTTTTCAGGGAAGAAGCCTGAAGTCAGCCATTTGAGGATCTTCGGTTGCCCTGTTTATATTCATGTTCCCAAAGAAAAGAGAACCAAACTGGAGCCTTCTGGCAAGAAGGGAATCTTTGTGGGCTACAGTGAGACGTCAAAAGCTTACAGAATTTACATTCCAGGTCAGAAGTCGATAGAGATCAGTAGGGATGTCACATTCGAGGAAGATGTTGCATTCAGGAGATCCAGAGGGATTCATATGGAGATTGATAATGAAGAGTCTTCTCAGGACATGGAGGTTGACCATACTCCTGAGATTCAGAGGGAGACAATGGAACCAAAGGAAGATCTTGATCCAGTTGAACCCTTGGAACCTACTGATGGGCCTACAGATATTGCTATTGGGAGGAAGAGACCTCTATGGGCCAGTCGCACTATGCAAGAGGCTGAAAACTTTGCAGCTCCTAGAGGCACATTCAGAGAAAGCAAAGGCCACATAAGTTCTCCAGTTATGTTGCCTTAATGAGTCAGATTATAGAATCCGAGCCTTCCTGTTTTGAGGAAGCATCCAGTCTTCAAGTCTGGAGAGATGCTATGTCAGAGGAGTATCAGTCAATTCTCAAGAACGATGTTTGGGATATCGTTCCTAGACCCAAGGGCAAGTCAGTGGTATCTTCTAAATGGCTATTCAAGATTAAACATGCTGCAGATGGAAGCATTGAGAAGCACAAGGCAAGATTTGTGGCTCGAGGGTTTTCTCAGAAAGAGGGAGTTGACTATGATGAGACCTTTGCTCCTGTTGCTCGATACACTTCTGTCCGAACCATCATTGCTATTGCTGCATCTAGAGGATGGAAGATTCATCAGATGGATGTGAAGACAGCTTTTCTCAATGGAGTAATTGAGGAAGAGGTTTACATAGAGCAACCTGTTGGATTTGAGATTCATGGGAAGGAGTCACACGTTTGCAAGTTGAAGAAGGCCTTGTATGGTCTTAAGCAGGCTCCTCGTGCATGGTACGAAAGGATTGATCAGTATCTATCAAGCCTGGGTTTCTTGAAGAATGATGCTGATTCAAATCTCTACTTCAAGGTAATCAATGGTGATGTATTGATTTTGGTTTTATATGTTGATGATCTAATCCTCACTGGAGAAGATCACCTGATTCTTGAATGTAAGAAGGATTTAACTTCTGAATTTGAGATGAAGGACCTTGGGCTCATGCATTACTTCCTTGGTTTAGAAGTCTGGCAGAGGCCAGACGGTATGATTTTAAATCAAGGGAAGTACACCATTGACATACTTAAGAGATTTGGCATGATGGATTGCAAATCCATGTCTACTCCCATGGAGACCAATCTTCATAAACTGAAGGAGGCTGTAGCTAGTTCAGATTTGGTGGATCCTACACTGTACAGACAGCTGATTGGATCCTTGATGTATCTAGTTAACACTAGACCTGATATTTGCTATGCAGTAAGTGCACTTAGCCAGTTTATGTGTGATCCGAGACAGATACATCTTGTTGCAGCCAAACATATCCTGAGATACTTCGCGGCACGCTTGGATATGGGCTGGAAGTATACTCTGCATGCACTCTGGAGTTACTTGCCCACCGGGATTCTCGATTGGGCGTGCCGTATACAGATCGAAGAGCACCTCCGTCGCTTGCTTCCGGGCCAGCCCCGGCTATGATCCCTCGGCAGCGCTTCTCCAGCATTGAGTACTGCCAGAGGCCTAGCATATTGCAGCTTTGCATGGCAACCGAGAAGCAAAGGTGGTTTCGGTGAAGTCTCTTCGCAGGATTGTTTGACAATCAATGGAGCCCACCATTATTCATTGTGAAAATCAAAGTTGTGTGAAGCCTTCTGTCAATCCTGTGTTTCATGACAGGACCAAGCATGTTGAGATCAAGTACCACTATATCAGAGATATGGTATTGCAAAAGGCTGTACAATTGAGGTACATTAGCACTGATGAGCAGACGTAGCGATATTTCACCAAGCTCCAGGTAAAGTTCGTACTTTCGGTATGCTTGTATGGTGGAGAATCCGTACTTTGACCTAGTATGAGCCCGTGACGGAGCCTTGTTTAATGAGTTCTTCTCCTCAAGGGAGAGAAGTTCAGGTGAAATCCCTTGTTAATGCACTTTCTTCTGTGATGGAAGAATTTGAGGTGAAAGCCCTTGTTTCCACCCTCTTAGAGAGTCATGGTGGATGTCATGTGTGCGACTCCATGACATATCTTGTACTTGTGTTTCACCCTCTGAGAGAGTCATGGTGAAAGTCACGTGAGGTGACAACATCACGCAAGTGATGAACACTTGTACTTACTAATGCATCTTCTTCTGTGACGGAAGAATTTGATGTGAAAGCCCTCGGTTCCACCCTCTGAGAGAGTCATGGTGGATGTCATGTGTGTGACTCCATGACAACATCACGTGAGAGAGTCCGTGATGATCTTTCTGTGCTTGTGTTTCACCCTCTGGGAGAGCCATGGTGAAAGTCACATTGAGGTGACATCATCACGCAAGTGATGAACACTAGTACTTAACCATGTGATGGTTAATATCACATTGAGGTGATATATCTCTCTTTATATCTGATTGCAGACAGCAGTGGCAGATAAACTTCATGAGGAGATAACTTGCAGCTGGAAGATCTCTCCCTAGCTGAGAGGGAGTGTTAATGCTTAACAGCGTCGGTTGATCCTTCCAGCTCATGTTCATTGAGAGAGTATTAAACTGAATGTAGTCTTCGACTATTCATTTAATACTCATTATTTTTGTGTCTTATATTCTGGCCGACATAAAAGGTTTCCTTTATTACTTATCTATTAAAGGCCGACATTTGTAAAAGGTTGTTCTTAATATATTGAGGCCGACATATAATGAATGGATATATATTCGACTTCAAGTTGTTCATCAAAAAACACACATTCTTCTTCGATTACTCTCAGCCAGTCCGTCATAGTCAAGTACAACATTACTGTGATCTAGAGGAGATCGTCCTTATAAAAGGCGAATATAGCATTAAGATCTCATCAAAGGTGAACAAGTCTATAAATAAAAAGGCGAACTCCATAATGAAGCTCGACTCAAATTCTATCAATGGCGAACAGTGGTCAACCTAATTGCTAATCAAGGTGCATTCAGATCAGAAGATTGTCGAAGTGCGAATCTATTAGAGAGATCAGTTACATTCATCAAGCACGAACCTGTTAAAGTATGAACACTGCACAGTGTGAATCTTTCAGTGCAAAGCGAACTTTGGTAACTCTGTATTCTGCCAGGTGTGATCTATAGATTATTATCTATATTTTATTCATTATCAGATACTGCTTACTGGTCTTGAGTTAGACCACACTGTAATTTGTAAAGACAGCCACTGTTGCTTCATATATATATAAGAGAGATCTTTGTTGCTGGGTTTTTCTCCCTCAAGAGGAGGGTTTTCCCAGGGTACATGCTGTGTCATTTTGTCTGATTTTATTTTAATCTTCTGTGCATTTACTACTGATTACAAAATTTACAGGAACATTCCCTTTCAATGGGATAGTTGCTTCTGAAATCTATTTGGATCGTTAAAGAGAAAATATATGAGGCCTACTTTGAGAGGGATTAAGATAAGCCCATAGGATTAGGGCATGGCTTTTCTCAAGGCATGTATTAGTTTGCCTGATACCTATTTATCATGCATGGAATGCTACACTATATATGTCTAAAGCATTCATGTATTGCTATTGTACTCCTTGCAGGCCTTTTGAACCTCCATGTATATGACAATCCTAAATGGAACTTAGTTCCCAAACAAGTGCAGGGCATGCATTTAAGCAGCGAGTTTCACCAATGAACAAAGCATTAAGCTTGCAAATATATAGGAAATTTAAATATAACCACAACAATCCTTTATTTTGATATAAAATACTGCTACAGTTAATTTCTTCAGCATTGCAAGCTGATTTTTATCTTTCTGATAGAAACCATTCTACTTTTGGTTCCACAATGTCTAAATAATATTATGTATATACTTATGCTTCCCACTTGATTATACAATTGTCACTACCCTATCTACTTATCATTTAAACTTGATGGCTAGTGTCAAATTGAAGCTCCAAATTATCACACTTTGTTAGCATTTGAAAAGGAAATTTGTCTCATCCTAACCTTGATAATCTAAACAACCATCTTACTATTATTGTTGACAATTGAAATGTTAAAATTCTTTTGAATAGTCAGGATCACAAGAATTCAAAGAAAACAAACCTCTTTAGGTAGATATCAAGCCAATAGAGTTTCGTTTTAGTTAGTCTCACTTTCTATATTTACTTTTGGCAAATACTCTTATAAGATTCATATATGTTAAAAAATAAGATGAAAGCCTTAGTATTTATGATATTGTCCACTATTTCTCACTAAATTGTGTCTTTAGATTTATATACATGGAAAGCATTTGTACGAGCCAAGGCAAATGATAGTAGTGTGGAATATGGGGAAAAAAGTAGCACATCTCTTAACCATTCCATATTAATGTCCTTAATATCAAACGTAAAAGCCTACCAAAGAACATGTCTCTATTTTAATTTCCTTAACATCTATTAGAAATATACGTCCATTCAAGGTCGCTTACCTAGGATTTTCCTTAGCTACTTGATGAAATCTAGCAAATCTTTGATGGTGAACCACATCCCAACGGCCAACACTTAGTTGTGTGCTAAAAATCAATGGAAAAACCTGATTAAATAGCGATTTCACACAGTTAGGGTTTTGCGACAGGTTGGTTGGGTGATTTTTTCGCAATTTTTTTTGTGATTTAAGCACTTAAAAATCGTTGAATATCATTGAAAATCTCGGCTGATTAAATCAGAATTTTTTGAGGATTTATGCTTCTATGGAAAAAAACCATTACCTATATACAGCCAGATGCAAACCCAATGAGATTTCTTCTATGTGGTCAAATCTTGTGGTCCAGTACTTCAATAATGAACCTGCATGGTTGAATAACCAAGGATTACTCTTGAAGATTTTATCCATTTTCCTTACTATTGGAAAGCACAACAAATATCCTTTTGCACATAAGATAATCTCACTATTCCTGTTGATCTTGCATTGCTTGAGCATCCATTATGTTGAATTATAACAAAAACCTGTATTCCGTAAATGTACAGAAAAAAAATATTCATGCTTTACTTTAGTCTTTCTCTTTTTATTGCTGCAAGGACATATTTTTTTTAAAGAGAACATGGAGTAAATAGCTCTGCCATAGCTGTATTTGATAAAGAAAACTCAAAACGTCAAGTCCAAACTCAGTCCCATAAAAACGAAATGCCATGGTTCACCTTGAGTAAATATTTTATAATGATTATCACAAGATTCTCTTTTATGAGCTTGTTTGTGTTACAGCTGTTGGTAAAGCAGTAGCACTTATTTTAACTTGGAAATCTATTCTTTGACACATGTTATTTCGGATTTCCTTTGTTGTTGTTGTTATTTTTTTTATAATAATTTTGAATTTATATACAACATGTTTTTCAAACTCACCAGCTTTTTCATAGTTGGTTAACAATGTAATAGACATACTTGTTTGGTAATTTATAGATCTGATTGTGCAGATACAATTGTCAGACTCGGATACATCTCCCAATTTCTAATCATGTCATTACCATTAATATTGAAAACTTGGCTGATGAGACTAAGCTCTTTGTATATATATTGTGATTAATAGTTTATTGCTGATGGTGGATTGCATGAGAATGAATATTCATGACTAATTTTTTTTTCTCCCTATCTAGGTTCTTGTTCAACTGAAGTAACTAGGTTCTTATCTATATTCCTGACTCCTATAAATATCCCATTTTCACTTTGGTTCCTTTGGTTTTGTTTGGGCTAACATGGTTCTTTTGTTTGCCTTTTGGCTGACCAAGTGATTTGAGCCTCTTAAGATATTTATAAAATAAATCTTCTAAATTAAGGTATTAGATTTGTTTCTTCATCTAGCAACTAAATTGTTTTCTAGTTGTTGATTTCCCAACAAACCCTTTGCCAGGTTGATTGCTAAAGTTGGTTCTTTTTCAACAATTAGGCAATCAATTCTTGATGATAAATATAATTCAAAGCCAAGAATTAAGCCTAACAATTCATTGTAATCCTTGATACCTTTTTGCCACTCGTTTTACCCAAGTTCCCTTTTGATGTCCGTAAATCTTAACCTTGTTCAATCACCTTCTATTTCTTAGAGTCTTTAGAAGGTTGACGCCTAAGATCTTTCCTTTAATGGTATGTTAGGAAGCAATATTTTCTGATATAATCACTTGCAAAGCATATATATATTGATTGATTGATTGGCAATATTCAATAACTAGGTTAACTAGTTTATATATGTCTGTGTATATCCCAAAGCATGTACGCATGTGGTACTATTATCCAGTTTATATAGTTTGAGTGTGTGTCTTCGTGGCACTGTTATTCCCTTTTAAAAGTTTGAATACATTTGTGTGTGGACATCATTATGTGCATTTGTAGGTTGTGTTTTTGTGATCCTTATTAAGCCCATGGATGCACGGAGGACAATCCACAAACTAAGAGATTGATCTGGTTAACTATGTTGTGAATTATGTTGAGCATGTAATGGGGATGAAGCAGACATATGCTAAAGTACCATTATACATTCAGTAGCGACAAGGTGTAACAAACAAAGTTCTTCCATTCATCATGAACAGGATATTACACATAGGAACACGATGAAGGATTGCACAGTGTTGAGAATGTATACATATGTTGGAATTTTGTGTCTGAACTGAATGCTTGTTAGCATATCTGTCTTGTAACTCTTGTTGAATTGAGAGAATGAAAATGAAATATATTGCAATATGTTTGAAAAGATGAATGGTTGTAAGAATCTGTTCTTGTGCAATTAGCTTCAACTCTCTTGATTTTTATTTAACCTGGAAGGTAAGTGTGGTCTTGCTGTGTAGACATTGATTCGAATGCCTCTCATGGCTTGTCTTATGGTGAATGTGGATCTTGATCCATTAATGTAGAAGTCGTTATCATGATAACCTACATTATGTTTTTCAATTCAACCATCAATAAAATTAGCTGAATTGCTGCTATCACTTTTAAATGGACTCTTCACTCTTGCATTTATATTCCAAGAAAACTTCTTGTGGAATGGTTTATTACTTAATTGTCAGTAATCGGTTTTTTTCACATTCTTTAATCATATTACTTTTGGATGGGCAGCGGATTATGATCTTACTGGACAGTTAGTGTGGCCAGGAGCAGAGCTGCTGAATCATCATCTTGCTCAGAACTCAGATTTTCTTACTGGGTGTTCAGTAATTGAACTGGGTTCTGGTGTTGGTAAGCTGACAGTTTCTTTATAGATAAACATGCATTTGATTTAGAAATTTGTACTTAATGTGAAGTTAAACTTCCCTCAAAGATTCATATTCTTTTCCACTAAATACACTCAATTAGAATTTTGAATTGCCTCTTGCACATTATGTCTTGTTTCTAGTGCATCCCAATTGAAGTAGAACTTTTCATAAATATAGTAAATATTCTATATTCTATTAAATGCAAGGTTGAAGGTTTGTTTTCTTTTATACTAATGTAAACTAAGGAAGATTATAGCTAGAAAGCAGAAAGTTTAAATACAAAATGCTTGATATCCAGATTTTGAATGGAAACTTGGTGTTCCAATCATGTATAATGCTACAATTTCTAAGGAGTCTTTCAGCATAATTCGACTCACTAGTTGTAGCCATAGAAATTCTGCGGATGAGCTTATGGGTTCCTTGCAAACCCATGAGCAAAGGTTGAATAGATTGGCAGAAGGATTGTTGGAGCAAGCATTTCAAAGCAAAGTGGATGTTGCTGATCCTAAAGGCAAGGGCAAGTAGCAGCAGTCCTATTGCTGAGTAGTTCAATAAATTGAGTAAGAGACTGAGATAGATCAAAGTACAGGCCATGAAATCTGAATCAGTTCATTGGTAGTACTTAATAATAAATTTGAGTTTCTTTTTGTTCAAATATTAATTTCGAATAGTCATCCCCAAAATTGAGGAATACTTTTGCCATCCCCAAAGCCATGTTCTTGCATCCCCTTGTCCCTGAAACCTGGAGGAACACTGGATTTACAACAACACTCGTGACTGTTAAGGTTATCTCAATCATAGCAGCAAAAATTGTTTGGGGAAAAAATTGGAAAACCAAAAGTATAAATTTTTTTGAAAAAATGGGGAAAAAATCATGAAAAAATGGGGAAAAAATCAGATTTAAAAAAAGGTAAAAAATTGTAGAAAAAGAGACAAAAACTACTCTTAAAAAAAATTTACGGGCATTTCCATAGCATAGAGATATAGAGAGAAAATAAAATAGAGTTTAACACATGAATTGTAGAAAGTAGGATTTTGTTGTTTATATTCATATTGCTGATTACATTGCATTGCACAAACTAAAGTATACTTCATAGCATAGCGCATAAATAATAACTAGATGGTTAAAGTTGATAAAATTTCAATTACAATATAGGTTGTACAAAGTCAACCTATAAACTAAGTACAAAGTTCCAAAAAATCAAACGTAGTCAATGACTCTTGCTACTACAAATAGAGCTATGCTAGAGGGCTACAGGTCCTGATAATGAAGTTCCTGGTTTAGAGCCTCTCTAAAGTCCTTCAACCTCATGACTATCCAAGTTGGCCTCTAGGATCTCAAAATCCTCAAGCTCAAGAAAGTCATTAAAAAGATAGTTTTTCTTTGCTGAGCAGACATCATAAATCACAAAACAGGAATCAATTGGTTATATTTGTGATTTAATAGTAGTTGCAATTTCTACAACAATGTCAAAAAGAACTATACGAAGACCATGAAAGAGAAATTATATGACAAAGGAAGCAATTGCAAAGTTCAATTTAATAGGTTTTTAATCAAATTGCTTAAGATAGAGTAATATAAAATGCTTTTGAAACAAAATCTAAAATTTCAAAAGACCATAAATGATATTGAAATGTTCTCATTGATAACTATTTTGGCAGATTTGTAAAAGAGTAAAGGGAGTGTTAAATATTTTTCCATTAGACAATAAAACCCTGCTAGTACAAAAGAAGAGAGCAACTATTTGAGCCACAATTTTTGCTATTATTATTCAAGTAAAATTTTCCTTGATTTTGCATATAAGTGGATGATGGAGTTAAAAACATTGATGGACTTTGAGTTGAGAATTGAGAGATTATAAGTACAAGTTTCAATGGAAAATCAATGCACAAGGAACATTCCCTTTCAATGGGATAGTTGCTTCTGAAATCTATTTGGATCGTTAAAGAGAAAATATATGAGGCCTACTTCGAGAGGGATTAAGATAAGCCCACAAGATTAGGGCATGACTTCTCTCAAGGCATGTATTAGTTTGCCTGATACCTATTTTATCATGCATGGAATGCTACACTATATATGTCTAAAGCATTCATGTACTGCTATTGTACTCCTTGCAGGCCTTCTGAACCTCCATGTATATGACAATCCTAAATGGAATGTAGTTCCCAAACAAGTGCAGGGCATGCATTTAAGCAGCGAGTTTCACCAATGAACAAAGCATTAAGCTTGCAAAATATATAGGAAATTTAAATATAACCACAACAATCCTTTATTTTGATATCAAATATTGCTATAGTTAATTTCTTCAGCATTGCAAGCTGATTTTTATCTTTCTGATAGAAACCATTCTACTTTTGGTTCCACAATGTCTATATAATATTATGTATATACTTATGCTTCCCACTTGATTATACAATTGTCACTACCTTATCCGCTTATCATTTAAACTTGATGGCTAGTGTCAAATTGAAGCTCCAAATTATCACACTTTGTTAGCATTTGAAAAGGAAATTTGTCTCATCCTAACCTTGATAATCTAAACAACCATCTTACTATTATTGTTGACAATTGAAATGTTAAAATTCTTTTGAATAGTCAGGATCACAAGAATTCAAAGAAAACAAACCTCTTTAGGTAGATATCAAGCCAATAGAGTTTCGTTTCAGTTAGTCTCACTTTCTATATTTACTTTTGGCAAATACTCTTATAAGATTCATATATGTTAAAAAATAAGATAAAAGCCTTAGTATTTATGATATTGCCCACTATTTCTCACTAAATTGTGTCTTTAGATTTATATACATGGAAAGCATTTGTACGAGCCAAGGCAAATGATAGTAGTGTGGAATATGGAGAAAAAAGTAGCACATCTCTTAACCATTCCATATTAACATCCTTAATATCAAATGTAAAAGCCTACCAAAGAACATGTCACT
Source organism: Sequoia sempervirens (assembly GCA_007258455.2). Lineage (NCBI taxonomy): Eukaryota > Viridiplantae > Streptophyta > Pinopsida > Cupressales > Cupressaceae > Sequoia > Sequoia sempervirens. The sequence goes on from VDFB02377974.1 coordinate 11,310, forward strand.
ATTTTAATGTCCTTAACATCTATTAGAAATATACGTCCATTCAAGGTCACATACCTAGGATTTTCCTTAGCAACTTGATGAAATCTAGCAAATCTTTGATGGTGAACCACATCCCATTGCGACAGTTTGGTTGGGTGATTTTTTCACAATTTTTTCGTGATTTAAGCACTTAAAATTGTTGAACATCATTGAAAATCACAGCTGATTAAATCGGGATTTTTTGGGGAAAAAATTGTTTCGGCCGAAGATTTTTTAAAAATAGGGATTTTTGGGATTTTTTGAGGATTTATGCTTCTATGAATTCTCAATTACAGTCAACATTATATGAACAGTCAAAGATCATTTATTGCCATAACATACCTATGTTTCAGTAAAAACAGAAGTTATTCTAGTTATTCCAGTCAATGGAGGAAAGGCAAAAGCAGTTAGATAACATCTATGGTAGTCAACTCAGCATCCAAAGCACTCAAATTGTATTTTTTTAGTGCTTAAAAGATCGTCAAAAGAGTTCAACAACTTATCTTGTTGGTGTTAGCACATATATTGTTGATTTCAGAAATTAACTAGAACAAAAACACTGATTGGTTTATATGCTTATGTCATACAGCAGTTATGTTGACATGGGTAACCTGGTTCCTGGGCAGTCCCTGTTGCCTCAAAATTCAAATCCCCTTTGCTGCCGAGGAGAGAGTAGCAGCAATTCTTTGGAAAATAAACTATTTGACTGTACTTTTATATTTTTTATCAACATTACTGGATCACTTCTCTACTCTCTTGCTCCTGTGCTGGAATTGACCCAGAATTTCCAAAGCAATGATTTGCTCCAAAACCACTGTATGATCTTGACACAGATTGATTTTACCTTGGAAGGTTTGCAAAAACATGTTTTAGGGCAAATGAAAGTTTCAGGAAACATTTGTGCATCATAAAAGTGTTTTTCAGCTATTGATAGGTGTGTCATATCCCCTTTTTTGGATTAAAATAATTAATAATATTTTTAAGTTGGGCCCGGTCACTTTCATTTTTGGGGTAACTTGAATGAATAATAATATTAAAATAAAAAAAGTATTTTTAAACACGTATTAAAATAAAAGTATTTTTAAATACTAAAATAAAATAAAGTAAAAAATAAAAAGTATTTTTAAATACAAATTGGAGGGAAATTTAATCAAGGGCCCAAATTAGAAAAGTATAAAAAGAGGGTGCCCAGCCTCATTTGGTATCTTGATTTCATTTTGGTATTTTTCATTGGGAGTTTTGGCATTTGATTTTTTGGCATCCAAGGACGAAAACCCTTGGTTTGTTTGGTTTTCGAGAGGATGAAAACCTTGTCGGACTTCACATTTGGGATCAAAGACAAAAACCTTTGTTTTCCATATCGAGTGATTCCATTTGGAGATCCACAAATGTGCTGATTCGTTGAGGATTTGAAGACATTTTATAAGTTTCCATATTGTTGCTATAGTGTTGTCACAGTGATCTGTTGAAGATTTCATCCTTTGGAGGGTTATATATTGCTGCTATAGTGTTGCTAAATGATTTGTTGAAGTTTTCAGCCTTTGGAGGGTTATATGTTGCTGCTATAGCATTGCTATAGTGTTGTCCATCATATTTGAGGGTTTCTACATTGGTTTTCAGGACTTTGAGGAGTTATTGTGCATTAAAAAGTGCTGGATCTGAATTGTTTTATAATATTTCTGTCAGCCCTAGCTGAGCACTACCTTAAGAGGATTAAAATCAGTAAATCCCCAATGATATGTTAGTCATATAAGGTGCTGTTCCAGTCTGGAAGGTTACATCAGTCATATACCAGTCACCAGAAGGTTATACTAGGGTTGTATCAGTTATATAAGGTGCTGTACCAGTCATTAGAAGGTTATGCTAGTCATATAAGGTGCTGTTCCAACATTCTGGAAGGTTACATTAGTCATATAAGGTGCTGTTCCAATTTACAAAAGTTATATTAGACATTAATAGTGATTTACCTGGCTTTGAGAGCATTAGTAAATCATTTGAAGTGCCTTATCAATGGCCATATTGCACAACATTCATCATTGTTCACTTGTGAGTTGATTTGGGAAAGTGGTAATTCTCGAGCTTGTATATCAATGTTGTCATTATTTTTCCCATCTTGCATAAGATCAATGTTTTTGTTGTTGTCATATTGATTTATAATAAGATCTGAGTGTGATTTAAAGTTATTTAAGGTTTTTGTGAAGTTTCCAACTTGGTAGTTGCAATCAGCAATTGTATTACAAGTTTTAGTTGCTGTTCTAGTGGTGTGTGTTTTAGAGAAATCAGAAAAAAAGAAGAAGAAAATAACAAAAATTATAAAAAGGGGACATTACAGTGGAGAGCTTTTTTAATGATGCAGAGTTTTTTTCCTTCAGAAAATAGTCTCATACGGTATGAAACCAAAATGAGACATAACAACTATTATTATTTTTCTAAATATTATATATATAACATCATAATAAGATCATGCATTTGTATTATATAAGTAATCTATCAAGTGTTATATCTAAGCCATAATACCTACCTTTTCATAGAAGTTTCGGCAATAGCATGAGGATGTCTTTAGTTTTGTTGTGCTTCTTTGATGCTTATGGTAGATATACATTTTTGATCTTTCCAGGAATCCCCTATTTGTTTGCATACTTATGCAAATGAAGTTTTTTAGGTAGCATGTGTTGATTGGAGGGTTCCAATTGATTACAATTGGATTAAGGATGGTGTTGAGGGATTTCTTCTTGTGCCCTTTTTTGTTGCTTCTTGGCAAGGTTGAAATCATATTTGTTAGCCAAGCTGTTTTCTTAGCTATTCTTTTCAATTTAAGAGGATAGATAGGTTCTTGTGTTTTCTTGGTGAATTTATTTTTTAATGACTTTTTTTTGAAGCATTGTATTAGTTGTTCAAATTGACCTTGGTTTGAACCTTGTGTTTAAAGTCTCAGTTTGGGTTAGACTGTTTGTTGTTGAAATTGGTCCTCTCTTTGTAAATTTACGTGCATAGTGAAAGCAACCACAAACCAATCCTTTGTAGCCTATGCTAGGCCTTTTCTTTGCATCGGACTTTGATGAGTTTATTGAGGAAGTTCAGCTTAAAAATCTTTTTGAAGTTTCTCAACTTACTTTGGTTATTTGATGGACGAGATCTTCTGAAGTTGATGTCTATGGTCCTTTGACTTAAAGGTGATTTGAGACACAATATTTTCCATTTGACCATGATGACTCGTGGAAGTTTTAATTGCATTAGTCCATGGGGAACTCTTAATGAGAATCCATGTAGGAGGCATTGGATTTTTCAGGGCCTTGCTTTTTAGAGAATCAACAGATTGGTCTTCTGCTCATAGGAGCTTTTTGTAAACATTCATAAAGGTTCTGTCGCATCCAGTCTTGGAGGATGAAATAAAGTATGCCTCATTCTTGGGAAAATAAGGGTAAGGTTGGCTACTTGGATGGATGCTAGTTGGCTCCATGTACAGATATTGGATATCATTTATCATGATTTAGTATTTGCAGTTAGTGAATCTAGGAATTAAAAAGCATGGAAGAAACTTAATGCTACCTTTTTAGCACTCATTGAAAAAATGGAGGCTAATCCATTCATTTAGTTCTAGGTAAACAAAAGGTATGCTTAATAAGATAAATATGGATAAGGTTTCTAATACAATCAACTGGCTTTTGTTTTGGACAAAGTTCTGAATAAGTCATCTTGGAGTAAAAAGCTTTTGGTCAAAATTGTGTACATTTAATTTACATCAACATTTTGGATTGCACTCCATGAATGATATAGCTCAATATAAACAATAGATGCCAAGAAAATACTAAAACCAACCAAACACTATCATTAAAATTTGGTGATATGGATTGTGTTATCTGCACAGGATCAAGGAGCATGGCACGAACATCAAGGATGATTGCATTAACAAATTTTCTCTTAATAGACATGATATTTCCACAGACCACGAAAATGATTGAGAGTGCTTTTTATAGTAATAATAGTGTAGGCAATTTTTGCATCAAATCAGCCTACACAGTTACTACTAGAAGCACTCTTGATCAAATCTGGTCTTGCTAGGTATTCACCTAAGACTAGATACCATAGCTGCTTAGAAGACACCATAAGTCTTGTGAAAGAGGATAGTTATTACAAAAGAAAATTAAGACAAGTGGTTGAGATTAACAAGTATTCGCATAACCTCAACATTGATGAGGGTTGGGGTTTGAGCAATTCTCGACAACTGATCAACCGTCCCTATTAATAGTCTTTCCAACATTATTTTAGTTCTTTCCTTCAATTCTTTTTCTTTTCCTCATTTTGTTCAGCTCTTCTGTTTTCCGTTCTATTTACTCTCTTGTTTGTTAGATTTTCTCCTATTTTCTCAACCTCACTTCTGTCCATGTTTCCATTTTTGTTTTCGTCCACCATTGTTTCTTTGCCTTACCTTTATCTCATACCACTTAGATTATTATCTTATAGGTTTCATGTTAAAATCCTCTCAAAATTTGGCCTAGATATTGGTCAATGTTTCATTGTAGGGGTATATTTTTGCCATGTTGATAAGGAAAATCAAGTTTGTATTTGCATATTACTTGGTATTGAAGCCTCCTCCAATTGCCCAAGCTCTTAATATTGTAATATTGAGAACATACATAATTCTGAATTACACATGCTTGTAATGATTCCAACTGTAATATATATTTGGGATTACAAAGGATAAATTTACATTTACTTTGGCTTTATAAAGCCACCAATTCGCGTACACCCAACTAATGGGTAAATCCCAATAACTAACTTTTGCTTAATTACCAAGAATTCTTATTTAAGTACTAACATGTCTAATGTGTTTATTTATTTACCTAACCTACTAACCTATAACACTATAGATGATGTAATATTTCCAACACTTGTTTGGGAGTTATTCTTGATTGCAGAACTATAGCTTAATTATAGAAGGGCTTTCTTGATAAATTCCAAACCGTAGTAGGAAATAGAAATGGGCGACCTTTGCAGATAAGGTTCAATCGCTCCTGTCAAATCTTCTGGCCAGTTGTATCTATTTCATATCAATGTTGTGGGATCCTCTTAGAATTCGCAGGGACATACATAAGCCAGTTCTATCTGTCTAATGTCAATGTTGTGGGATCCTTTTAGAATTTACTGGGACATACATAAGACATTGATGAATTTTCTGTGAAACAATGATGAAGATGCTAAAAATATTTCTTTATTAGCATGAAAGATATTTTTTGTATCCAAAGCTTTGGGTGGTGTTAACCTCAATCATGTTTATTTGAGCAGAAAAACTGTGAAAAAATGTTTATGAGGCACGATCAGGAAATAGGAGAACTTTTCATTAGGCTTTTGCATTTCATATATGACTAGTCTCACTCCTTAGAAGATTATCTTAGTTTCTCACTCAAGGTATTGAAAATTGTGGAATTCCATTAGATCTTGTGATAATATTAATGTAGTCAAGCCTTAGATATGCCGGGATAATATAGGAGGGGGCAAAGACAATTATAAATTGTGGAATTTTATTAGATCTTCAAATTACTTAATCAAGTCTTAGCTATTCTGCGATAATATAGGAAGGGTCAAAGCCAATTTCTGGGAAGATGTTTTTGTAGTCTTGGAAGATTTAATGGATCTTAAAGAGCCCCTTGAGAAATGATGATGTCCTAAGGTAAAACATAACTCAAGCAGAGAAAATGAGAGCCATTGAAGATTCTGGAAACCTTTAAATTGGTGTGGCAATGTGTTAAGCCAAGATAGAATTGAATGACTTTAGGATGTCATCAAACGTGTTGGAAGTAGCTTTGGAGAGTATTCTATTAGGGAAGCTATAAAATAGAATTGCTTAGAAAGAGCAAAGCAATTATAAATTTCCCTTGGAGCTAGACATGAGTGAAAGTGAGATTGAGAAAAGAAAAGCTCGCTTTGGTCATAGGCTACTCATACCATATTAACAAGATTGCCATTCAAGGGATTCTATGTTGTAAAGCTATGCCAACCGCTCTAGATGTATACTATGACTTTAAAAGGTAGAAACAATGGATCACCTTTGCTTTGAAGATATGAAGCTTCTTGTTTTCTAAGTGTTGGGTTCGTCACAATCACTTTTTGAATGAATCCAACATTGGAATTAGGTTCTTGCATATATCAACTTGGAAATTTGATCCAACAATAATTGCTCGGAACATTTTATTACAATGAAGTAGGAGAATTTTCTAGGACAATATATTGTCAGAAGAAAGGAGTGTCCCTAGTTATGAAACTAAATAACACTTGTGTTCTAGAAGAATCTCATTTACAGGAAGCACTTTAACTTTTTTGAAGAGACAGGAGCCGATCAATTAATAGGTCCTTGCTATTAGGGATAGTGTGACTAAGGGAGTACTAACATCAACATGTTCCTCCTAAATGACATCCTCATTAATGTATAAGATCTGGATAATATGGTGCATAACTCAACATTAAGCCTATTTACAATTGTCTACAAACCCTTATTGATACTGATGTAACATATGGCAAGGGCAAGTGATGATGTTAATCTTCCGATGAACAAATTCATGTGGCAGGGTCCCATGTTTAGTGAAGGTGACTGTTTGCATGTTCAGACTTGAGAGTGATGCCACATGGATAAACTATATCCAATCCATTTTTTCAACCATGGCAGTAGGTGGGATGGACAGAAGGGATTTGTTGATAAAGGGCATTTTCGTTGTCTTCTATTATGCATTTTGTCCGATAGGTCACTTTGAAATGATGTTATGCCTAGAAGGAACTCATGCAAGGAATGCTAAGATTTTGAGCTTTCTTCTAGTTGGTTGTCCTTTTTGCTTTGAAGGTTTGTTTATTGTCTTTTCATTTTCTTTATTACATATTTCTGTAATGTAAATATGTTCTCTAACATGGTACTAAAGTACATTGAACAATGCGCACTGCAATTCTAATTGATACAATTAAGTAATTTGTGAACATTGTTTTGTTTAAATGTTTGCATAAAGTTTAAAGTTTAAACAAATGAAATTTTAAGTGTTACTGAATACTCATTATTGTTCCCTCCCATTTTGCAGGAGTGACAGGACTGCTTTGTAGCAGATTTTGCCGCCAAGTTGTTATGACAGACCACAATGACATTGTTCTAAAGGCAAGTCTGCTAGAAGAACCTTACTTCATTGTAAACCTCACCTGTTTATTTCATGAACTACAGTTTGTTGAAAGTTTCCATGTTTTCTGTCATCATAGATTTTAGAAGCATTGTTTCGCAATTTGATTTGTGTGCTTGGCATTAATTATGTAATGACATTCAATGCTTCAAAAATCAGTTTAGACAAGTAACGGTTGTATTTTTTCATGCTTACATTTATTATTCATATTATATTTTATTTTTAAATAATATCAATGTTTCTTTGAGTTTCAGGTAGGTAGGACAGGTTTCGGGGATGACAATTTTTTTCTGTATTTTGGGAGCAGTGGGGCTGGGGGTGGGGGTGCGAGGCCGGGGTGGCTATTTAAATAATATAAAATTTAATACTTGAATAATAAAACTGCATATAAAATTAAAAACAGCTAAATATAACTTTGACAAACTAAAGAAGCTGAAATTTAAAAAATGTCAACATTTAAATATATCTACTAAAGATATAAACATGAGCCTATACAATGTCATTCTTAAATGGTAATTATGATGTCATTGAATTTAACCTTGTTTGGTGTAAGTTTTTGTAGTCTCGTATACACATTGAAGACATTGTTGAACAAAAAATTAGGTTTGAATGGTTCAACTTATTTCCTCTGGAAAGCATAGGATAAGGATATTCTTTTATGCTCAGTCTACCATGCTTTAGTGGTTTAATATGGACTTGACCTCTATCTAGAACAAGGCTCTTAGCTGCCATTCGAAAAAACATTTGAACACCACCAATAAGATGAGATCACAAGTTTTGTTTCCATTCTTAGGCCCCCAAATTTCATTAATGGCCGTGTTTTATAATTTGTTCCTTGCTGCTAACCAGCAAAGTCCTCTTGTCTGCGTTCTTGCTTTTGTATAGAGAAATGGATACCGAAGAGTTGATGTTTATCAGTTTGCTTGTGAATGCATTTTGGTTCAACAGGAGTTTGTCGGGAGAACCAGTCTTACCAGTTCCTATGTGAATGGACTGGATTCACATGTGACAAATTTCAGCAGGGGAATGCTATTAATTTAGCTCCGCTAAATCTGAAAGGCTACCTAGACTCCTTATTGTCCTCTTTACTCTTCCTGAGAAGGCTTGATCTTAGTCACAACAAGCTCATGGGAATCTTTCTATGTTCTTTTTTGCTTTACAAGTTGCAGGTATGGGGGGATTCTAGGGTGTCCCCTTTTTTGGGGGATGTCCCCATTTCATTAATAAGAAGGGGAATGGGAAGGGGTTGTCTTGTCCCCATCCCTAGGATGTTTTGGGCATTCGATATGGGTTTCTAGGCACACTAGGAATGCATCCTTGGGGAGCACAAATTAATATCTTCCAGATATTGCATCATTGTTAAATAGGGAACTCCATTGTCTCATAAGATAGAAAAAATGGCATCTTATGGCATTCTTGAATATCTTGGTACATTTGTCTGTTCATGAATTTTTGAAGCTTTTGAATGAAATATGGAGTGAAGAGGATTAATAAAAGAATAATTAATTGTATATATAATTTCTAATCATGAGAATATGAGTGTATTTACACATGATTCTTTCTTATATATTTCCATGCACACTCATGACCTTTCTTGCTTTTATCTGTACTTGTATACCATTTTACAACCACGATTAACTTACATGCATCCTCTATAGTATTGTATTATGCATGTAATCAATGTATATAGAACACCTACAATGTAGACAATTAATTGCCATTTGGGTATGGGGGTTTTGTGAGTTAGTACATTGTGGCTTTTGTGAGGTCTTGATAGTTGGGCTGGACTAAGGGTTATCCAGTTCTTTCTGATAAAACTAATACTTGAAATAATGAACAGATAGAGCAGTAAAATATATCTTTATTTGCATGAATTTCTTATAGAAGTAGATCAAAGATAATCAGCCAAGGATCAAACTACTTTTCTTGACTATGCAAAGGTTATTTAAAAACATGATGGTTGCCAAGTAGAACACAATTATCTACTGACTGACTCTTATAACTACCTGAAAGTCATCAAACAAATGCATAGTTAGATACAACCATATTAATATAACATAATAAAGGCATTGTACACTGACTACATCATTGCCCCTAAAGAAATGTTGTCTTCCAGACTAGAAAGAAAACAAGTAATCAAGTAACATTAGGAAAGGTTTTCCAAACTTGTGATTGTGTGGCAGAACAAGGAGGAACTCTGTGCTGATGCTTGCTGCGGGTAGCCAGAATAGCTTGATCATAACTTGATTGTTCTGCAACTAGTGAGCATTCCACGTTGAAAAAGGAGCAAAGTTCTAGAGTGATTATTTCATCTAGTAGAAGAAAGGAAAATTGATGAAGGAAGTTGTAATCATTGGTAGAACTGGCATAGCTAGAACACAAGCTTGTATATGGAAAATGTAGTCGCTAGTGGCCATATGATTTAATGAACTGTGGCTGAGGAACAAACAAACAAGGAACCAAATCTGACTACAAATTGGAGTTTGAAAATGCTGCACCCAATTGATCATTGGACCCAATTAGTACAACGTGCGCTTCAGAAGCACTTTATGAAAATAGTCTTTGGTATCCCCATATTCCATGGATGTACATTCATTGACTTCAACAATTTTTTTTTTGTACCAACATCTTAGGATGAGGAAGAACCAACTGTAAAATGTTGTAGAGTTGCAACAAAATAACTACTTGCTCTTTTAGTAGGATACACAGAATGTACATCAGAATTTAAACATTGAAGTTTCTCCTAGGCAGTGTATAGTACAATTTCTTGGTAAAGGCTGTATGACATTAGGGAGAAGACGATTGATTGTCATTTTTTTTGCTATACAGTCGACATATAATGTCCCCTTCTCATTAGCCACCCCGGAGATCGTTTAGCCTTTATTTATTCCCGAAGGCTAAAAAGGAGAAATAAGGGAATAATAATTAAATTAATTGTTTATAAAGTTATCTCCATAAATTACAATTAAAAGGGTAACTTTATTTATAATTAATTTAATTAAAATTGATTTAAAATAAAATAATAAATCATAAAGCCACTTTAGGAATAAAATAATAATATTTCTAGAAGTTTCTTGGAAGTCATTGAGAAATCTTTATAAGGAGCTGTTGGCTTAGCATTTGAGCATGTCTTGGATTATACTTTTCATACCAGATTGGAAAAAGCTTGAATGCTTACTTGTCTGAGGGTTTGAAGACTCTAGGATAGCTGGTTCGATTGTGAAAGATCAACCCTAGCTGGAGATTGTGGGGGAATCCATCCAGGGTTTCTACAGGTGCTTCATTGCAGGAGTTTGAATAGTGCAATAGCTGATGTATTGTTGCACTTCTAAGTTTGGATTGATGCAATTGTTGAATTATTATTGCATTGGAGATTTGCAGCAGCTGATGTATTGTTGTAGTTATAATTGAAAAGGAGTTATTTCTCTGCTGATTTGATTATTGCCAAAATTTAATGGTCATTGACCAAATTTTGGTTACATAAGAAATTCGATTTTGTGAAAGGCATTGCAAAATTTTGGAGGAAAATAAGAAGTTCGATTCTGGAAGTCTATGTAGTCAGATAATGACAAATCGGTGAGGAAAATTGAATCACAGTGGTAGAAAGGACAAATACAAAAGAAAAAGACAAATTCAAACCTTCTGAAGTTGACACGAAGGATTGGTGAGTTGGACGACAATCTCAAAAGATAGAGAAAGACAAGAAATAATATCGCAGCTATCTCCAATTATATTTGGGTCGATATTATATTTGGAAGAAGCAACAGACTAAAGTAAAGTCGGAGCCTTTGAGGAAAGTGACGTCAAAAGTCATAAGCAGTTGGCGCATTATTTGTATTGAAGAATTCGAAGAATTCAAGAAACACGATTTGTAGTGAAGGGAGCTTTGATATTTTGGAGGATTGGTTTTGTTGTGACCTATTTCACACATCACCCCATTGCAAATGGGGACCCCCAGTAGTTTCTTTTTTTAGGGTTTTTGTCTTTAGGTTGCAATTTCATAAGTCCATTGCTTTGAGAGTTTGGGGTTAGAGTTTTGAAAAAAAACACCTAGGTCAAGTAGAGAATTCAAGCCTAGAACAGTGCCTAGACATCGTCAAAGTGCTTAGAAGGTCCGGAGGATGAGGAACACCACTGCTTTGAGTCAATTTTGACACTTCCTACTTTTTAGGGAATCTGCTTTTTTGCTTTTTGCTTTTTCTATTTTTGGCACTTTTGGACCAATTCGGGATTTACTATTTTTAGAAATTCTACTTTTTCTTTTTCTTTTTTCTATTTTTAGAAAGTGCCAAGGTTTTGGGGTCCCACTGGTCATGGTATCAACGTTTTCATCTTCAAAATCGAAAATTTATGCCTCCAAGAGTAAAAAGCAAGAAAAAATCACAAAAAGCAGGAAAAAATCATAGAAAGCAAGAAAAAAATCTCCCGACAAGGGTTTGTTCAGATGATCCAGATGATAGAAAGAAATTTGTCTAAGTGTCAAGCATGGCAAGCCAACCTTCAAGTTCGCCTAGCCAAGAAGGAAGATGAGGAATGGCAAGCTGGAGATAAAGTCTGCCATGGAAAATGTCCAAGACAAGAGCAAGTCTGCCCAACCTTGGCAAGACAAGAGCAAGTCCGCCCCACCTTGAAAAACATGTCAAACACATTGCAAAGTCCACCCTTGCATCATGGCATGAAAGTCTTGAAGTCCGCCCTAGCTTTGAGAAGCATGTCCAAACACAAGTGAAGTCCGCCCATCCTTGTCCAAGATCCCTAGAAGTCCGCCTGGGAAGAAATAGGTGGCAAGACAAAGATGAAGTCCACCTAGCCAAGAGGAGGAAAGAAAAACTCAAAATTTGGCTAAGTATTGATACCTTGGCTAAGTATTGATGCCTTGGGAGAGAAACTCATAAAAATGACTAAGTATTGACACCTTGGAGGATAGAAATTCAAAAAATGGTTAAGTGACAAAGGAGTAATGGCAAGCACATGTTGAGGTCTGCCTAGACACCAAGGAATAAATGCTTAAGAGCAATGAGAAGTCCGCCTAGCTTAAAGAGAAGATGGCAAGGCATGGGTAAAGTCCGCCTTAGATACATCATGGCAAGAGAAACATAAAGTCCGCCCAAGCTGGGAAAATATCTAAGAAATGATAAGGTCCGCCCTAGACACAAGATGGCATGGAAAATTCCAAGTTCGCCTAAAGGAAAATGGAAAATGACATGAGAAATAACGAGTTTTCCTTGGACAAAATAAAATTTCGCCATGATTAGAAAAATGAAAAAGTTGGAAAAATAAAATTTAAACACTTAGAATATTTTTTTTAATATTTTTCCAAGGAAATTTTTAACATCCAACACTTAGACAATTTCAAGAAAATCTAAAGAGATTCTCGCCAACTCGCTCAAGAAAATCTAAGATTTTGGCTAAGGATGGCGCCACAAAGATGAAGTTGCCATGGTGGATAAAAAAATAAAGCAAGTCCAAGTTCGATGAACTAAAGAAAAAAACATGAATTTGCTAAAATAATCGAATTCTCCAACTTTATAAGAAGTCGAACTTGTCACTTCCAAATCATTCTTTCACAGGTTCGATTATGAGAAGATTTTAGCTCTCTCAAAGCTACGAGAGAACTTTTTGAAAGAAAATTCTTGGAGACTAAGTGATTTTTTTTTGAAGTGGAGAACAAAGAATGAAGTAGATTCCTGTGTTGGAGAACTGAATTCATAGAGAATAGCTTGCTTTTTCGGAGATAAAGACAAAATTCTTGAAATTCAAAGCAGAATTTAAGTCAAAAGTTGATAACCACCAGAGGAGAACCTTCGAGAAAGGCCCAGATGAAGTTTGCAAGCAAAGGACTGTAGCTGGAATAAAAAATCAACTCCAAATGGAAGAATATCATTGACACCAACCTTGGACATGTAGATTTTAAAGAATTCAAGAAGAGAATGTACAGGGAAGATGGATTCCTGCCAACATCCATTGCTTGACGAATGATGAGGAATGGCATCGTCCAAGCAACTAGATTTCCACCAACTGTGGAGTGTGCTGAACTGATGGTAGAATGTGCCATCCACTACAATGCACAAGAGAGGCAGATTGTTGCACCAAATGGAAGAATATTGGCACATCTCAAAGAGTTAGCCATCCAAGAGGCGTTTGGCATACCAAGTTATAACCGAACTTCATACAAGACCAAAGAGGAGGCAAAAAGACTTTATGAAGATCAGATGGATCTTTGTGCAACCAATATCAGTAAGATGTGGTTAGAGAAACCAAGGCCTTCCATCAAGAAGATGCCAAAGAAATTGTTTCGGACCGACTTCAAGGAGGAATATGGAGATATTATTTTGCTATTGAACCGAGTAATGGGCAGCCCGCAGGGTGCGCCATTTGAGACATTGATGTATTATTCATTGACGAGATCACCTCAGGCATCAAGATATTCAATTGGTTACAGATGATCAGTGACAACCTCTATGAACAGTTAATAAATTTGGAAAGGACAAAGTCTTTCTACATGAGTTCTTATATTGTCTATCTATTGGCTAGGACTTACAGATATGCAGAGGCATGGTGGGCAATGGGGAAAATGAATTCAAATCTTATGATTGTTATCTCCAGTTGCAGCTCTGTGAAAAGTCACACTTCAGAAGAGCGAATAATGCGTTCCTGATGTACATCACTAAAATTTTGCAAGGAGGAATGCATCAAAGGCTTACCCATGAGGCCAAGAGCCTGATCAGTAAATACGGATCCTGGTTTATCCAGTTTCCAAGTTTCACCTACATAAGAGTTTAGGGATTCACTGGATGTCCTTACCGACTCCCGATCTATCCCACTAACAGAATGGTCTTGCTTGAGGTACTTAGGCAACTGGAAACATACCAAGGCCTCCAGAGAACAAAGCAGAAGGCAACCATCACCTTTCCTTTTTTCATTGGGAATATGTTGGCATCTTGTCTGTCAGCATAGTCAGCTGAAAGTGCCAGGTTAGAGATGCAATGGTACCCGTTCACATCTTATTGGTCTAGAGCTGACTTCGATCCTCACCGCCACATTGGGACCGTGAATGGAAGGAAGTACAAACATAAGATAGACCTGGAGGATTTCTGGGCAAATGTTGCAGATGAATATGATGTTAGAAAAAGACTATGGTCCAGACTGCCAGTGAACTTGATTAGAACAACTGAGCTCTTCCGTGTGCCTGATTAGCTTGAGGATGATTGAGAGTATATTCAGCCAGGCTTTGATGAGAATTGACCTCTTCCTCCTGTAAGATGGTCGGAACTAGAGCTAGCAGATTTGACCACCTTGATGAGGCCAGTTGTCAAATATTCACAGTGGTGGGAAGATCAACAAGTCCAAGAGTTGTGACGAAGGAATGTGACTCTGACTTACAATTTAATGGGTGAAGCAGAATCCTATTCTTCAAATGCAGGTGCATCCCAAAGTGATGAACCAATTGAGAGCACCCATTCGAGGAAAAGGAAGGAAATAGTCGACAACTCTACAAGGACGAAAGGAAAGAAGATTGCAGATGAGGAAACTACTTAGAAGAAGTAAAGATTGAAGCTTCCTCATTCTGCCATGTCCAGGAATATGAATGAGATATTGAATATTGATGAGTCATTGGCGGCATAAGGATTCCTTCTCTGATTCATATTGAGCCAATCCCACTAGCCAATGATGAACCCCTATCTCCCACAGGCACAAAAATACTCGAGTCTGAGAATGAAATGGATATTCTGGATGGTGAATTTCAAGAGGGAATGATTTCTGCTCTTAGAGGAATCCAGGATATTCCATGTGTAGAGAATGCTCAGGAAGAAGGCATTGAACAACTTACAATTCCTGATTGGCTAAAAGAAAGATTGAAAATAAAAGTACCAGTAGAGATCCCAGAGGAAGATGATACGACTGATTTTTTGGCCAGGTTAGAGACAGTTACTGTGAAGAAGCCCGCCAAAATGTTTTCCACCATCCAGAGGAATGAAGCCGGCCGCTGTTCAGTACAAATTGCTTTGCCAATGGTATATAAGTTGAAAGACGATATTGCTCCTCAAGAATATGCCATAACTATTGTTGACTTGGGCCCAACAACAAAGGGTCAAGAGGGGGAAGACTTGGACAATTCAGTCACATCCATCAAGGCGAGGTTGGAAAAGGAAGTGGCAAAGAAGAAAGAATATAAAAAGGAGATTGAACGCCTGAAGGAGTACATCTAGCATCTGACCAAACCTCTTGATTAGACCGACTCAGGAGTTCCTCCACTTTTAAACTCATCACAAGAAACGATTATAAATTGTGAAGAAGAGATGGTCACAGCTAAAGAAACTAAGGAGTGGATAGTAAGCAAGAGTGGAGAAGCGGCTACATTTGTAGAGAAATTGATATTAGCTTATGGACAGACTTCCTCTTTGCTTTCAAGAATTACAGTTATGGCTGAAGCATGGGAAGACCTTCAGGATATTTAGGATAGAATTGTCCCATGCCTCAGAGTGTTGAAAGGAGTACTGAAGTAGGAACTAATTGATGGAAAAGTTATTGCAACAGGCGCTGCATATGATTTCAATAATTGGTACTGGGCATTGATTGCACGAAGCGAAGTCTTGGAGAAAGTGAAGGCAAATAGTATCAGAGTTGAGGAGCAGATGAGAGAAATTCAAAATAAGATTTTACTTGTAGCTGCAGATGTACTTCAAAAGGATATTGTCCGAGCGAATGATATGCAGCTTGAAAATCTAAAGCTCAAAATCCAGGAGACTTTCTTCACTAGCATAGGACCGATTTTGAAGCAAAATTTGACTAAGGCATTAGACTTCTTGTCCATCTAGGATGCCTTCCAACGCCAAGAATCAAAATGGGAGAATGTTTTCGCCAAGAGTGCAAATGATTTGGACGTGTTGGAATACAAGGTCAATATGCTGCCACATGTCACAATTGAGGAGGTCAGCACAATAGGGTCCAGGTTCATCGAATACACAACCACTCAGGAGGATAAGGATGCACCTCCTAGAAGATAGCTCCACATGTCACTTGTTCTTCATCCATTGGTTGCTAAATGTTATTCTAGGAAACCCTAGTTAGGGTTGATTTGTTTTAATCTTTGTCGTCGATCTTAGATTGATCT
Source organism: Sequoia sempervirens (assembly GCA_007258455.2). Lineage (NCBI taxonomy): Eukaryota > Viridiplantae > Streptophyta > Pinopsida > Cupressales > Cupressaceae > Sequoia > Sequoia sempervirens. The sequence continues at coordinate 27,600 of VDFB02377974.1, forward strand.
CGACCATTCTTTTGTTTTCAAAAACCCTATATAAGTTCTCATTCTCTCATTTCATTAAATGGAGAGAGTCTTATGAAATTGTTGTGTATAGCTACTTTGATAATAAAAGCTCATATTGCATGATTTGCTTTGAATCCTTCTTATTGTCAAGTGGTTGCATGGTTACATACCTCCCGTCAACATAGAATAGATTTAAAGTAGAATTTAGAGTAAATTTAGAATAAAATTTGATTTGAATGCATGTTAGATGAATGAAAGATTGATAGTGTTGATAATGGTGAAATTAGTTCATACCTTTTTCAATTGAATGATTTTCAATTTGATGTGTAAGGTTAGTCTGAACTTTAAAATTGTTAAATTCGAATTCTATTACTTATGTTCATTGTTCGAATTAATGATGGTATTGAGTAATAGGATATCATTCGTGAATCCCGTTGAAGATTGCACCATCTTTGTCTAGTTGTTGTAGTCATTGTACTTGGCAAAAGCAAAGATTGGTTTGAATTTCGCCATCCATCGCTTGTCTCGTGAGTTCCTAGGATTAGTTTAGCATTAGTCTAGTCTCTAAAACCCTTATCCTTTTTTATTTTATTTTCAAAGATTGGCAGTAATAGAACTTCACCATTCCTAATCCATAGTATTCATAGTCCAAAGTGATGAAAAGTTGAGTGTAAGTCCCCCTTGCAATACTAGCAAAACATAGCAAACCGACTGAGACTATCCTATATGCATCAGGAACCTTGTAATCTACTTTGTGATCACTTTACTTAGCACATTGGAGTCTTTGTTCAAGAGAGAATAGGATATTCTATTTGGTATTTTATTCTAATGTTCGTTAAGGTCACAAAACCTGCATCAACAGGTTTCAATTTCTGGGCATATCGATTTCTTATTAGTCATTGCTGGAAATTGTCCATCATTTTGGTATTACAATCAGTCTACTTGGAGGAAGTTGATTTAATCTGGAAACTCATCCTTGATTGATTATTACTGGGAAGTCATTCTTCATATTGGCGCAGCTTAGCATTGCATTCTATTCAGCTTTGAAGTATCGGTTGAGCTGCGCTTTGAAGGACGACATTGATCGATGTACTGCTGTGCAGAATCGGGATTCAATAAGAAGCCAGGCACAGCATTATACTCAGTTCGATATTTGCTAGGAAAAATCACGCATCATCTAGGAGGTCAGGCACAGCCTTTAACAGTGTCACTAGCTCAATTTGGATGGAGCATCGATCATCTTGAGACTCATATATGAAGTCGATTCATTGCATTTCCAGAGCATCCAAAACAGGTTCATCATTTCATTGTGTATATTTGCATTTATAAGTCCCAATTGCATTCTCATTAGGTGGTTGGGTTACAAGCATATTTATAACTGCTATCACAGCATTGTAATTGCATCTCATCATCTTTATATCACTGTCATTTACAGCAGTCATTGTATATGCATTGCATATTAGTGTTGATTAAGTAGCTGTCATATATTGCATTGTAAATCGTCTCCTTGTAAGGGCAATCAGCTATAGAAAAGTTTTGCAAAGAGTTGTAAACAGTTTGGAGTCCTTGCATTTGTTATTCTACATATAAGGAGTATGGGAGTTTGCATATAAAGTGTTTGCAAAATGTCTATTGCTGTAGCTGTACATTTGCACTTTATTTCAGTCATCCTTTTATCCTGAAAATCAGAAATATATGGCATTGCATCCTTTCTTTTCATTTCAGTCATTAGTATATTGCAATAAGAGTCTTTTATGCACATGAAATCATTGTATGCACCAAAAATACAAGAAGAAAACATTTACCAGCTGAAAGGAGTTTGCAAGCTAACTGTTTGACGAAATTCCTAAGTGATCAAAACTGAAAATAAAAGCAGAATTTGCAAGGGTCATTACACGACGTGTAAGGACTGAACTGTATAGTGAAAGGTTTCTTTTTAAAAACTCATCCGTTTAAGTCTACATAGTGGGGAAATAGGGTGGTTGTAGAAAGGAAAGAATAACTTAAATGATTTTTTTCCTTTGATCATATTATTTTTTTTGCCTTATCCACTGTATGGTACTTTTCCCTTTTCTATGTTTTTCTTGTGAAGTCACCTCTAATTTGGCTTCAATATCGTGTCAAAATACACAACATGAGTAGGTTCCTTTACAACATTCCTGAGGAGAATTATCCATAGGTTCCAAATCAAACAATTTTTTAATATTATTACTATGAGGCATACCTGTTATGACCTATTTCACACATCGCCCCATTACAAATGGGGACCCCTAGTAGTTTGCTTTTTTTGGGGTTTGCGGTACGGCAATACAAAAAACATATAAAAATCAGAAATATATACATATTTGCAGCAGTAATGAAGTTCAGAATACACCACCATATTAATAGTCTAATAACATAGCAAAAATACATCACCACTTTCATAGTCAAATATTAAAATATTAGTGATACTCGAATGTCATGATATAAAATTATAAATTAAAGTTCAAACATAAAAATGTCAAGTGTTTTTGGGAAGATGATGCCAGAATGAAAGAATGTGTGGCAGCCACTATTGGAGAAGTGGAAGATGACCTTGTAGGTGGCTTGCACAATCCTTTCTTGGCTAAAGGATGGGATTCTTATTTTGCTTTCCCGATTGCACTATTTGCTTCTTACTCTTTGATATAAGAGGGAAATTACTCCTTAGGCAATCCATGTTTGTTTGGCCCTAGACAAATTCTAATTCCTTGCCTGGTCATTGCACACAAGTAAGTTTTCACCAGACTATACAAGCTCTTCTACTTGTTATGGCATTGACTACAAGTCCAAAGATACCTCCAGCAAGGTGCTCAAATTGAAGACACCTGCAGCATTAGATCTTGTGTACTGAAGGGCTTAAACAGAGTTAGGGACTCTTCACGTATAACAGAGTGTAATGGCAGAATGGTAAGATTTTCTATACAAAGAGGGAGGTGTTCAGTATAGATGAGAATATGCTGTGAACTAAAGTGTTTTCATGTAGTATATGATGCTTTTGTAATCAGAAGTTCTTATGATGTCATTGGATGTATTAGGGTGTTCTTGTGTTGACAGAGTTGACTGTGGATATGCATTTGAATAGACATTGAATTGCAGAAGGATAGTGATTTGTATAGAAACAGAGAGACCCTCTGTGTATTTCCTTTTCATCCAAATCTGAGATGTAATCATTCATGTCAGTGAGACAAATGTCATGTCAGTGAAACACAAATTGTACCTAGTGAAGGTTTTGATTCTTGCCAGTGAGGCTATGTCAGTGAGACACTAAATGTAACCAGTGAGGTTTTGTTTTGCCAGTGAGGCATAATAAAGTGCAGATTCAAGGGTGGTTTTTTATCCCTTTTTGCAGCTCAATCATTGTGACATGTTGCCAAAGAGTTGATGCTTGATCAAATTTGGAATTCCTTTCCATCCTTAGGTCCATTGAATTAGAGCTAGTTGAATTATAAACTACACGGATACCTGTATCTACATTGAAAAAAAATATATGCAAGGACAATCAGAAAAAAAACTAACCAAAGCTACGCAAATATATGGGGTTTTTGGGTGTTTTGACGTTTGGATTCGCATCAGATTCGCGTTGGATTCTTCTGGGCGTATCCTGGACGAATCCACAGCGGCGTTTCGAATCCAAGGCGAATCCACAGTCCAATTTTCGTACCCTGTCCGAATCTGAATCGTACCGAATCCGAATTTCGTATCCGGTACGAATCGTATCGTATCCAGAGGCTGGGAGTGGCGAATCGGTAGCTATGAGGCATACTTGTTATGACCTATTTCACACATCGCCCCATTACAAATGGGGACCCCTATTTGCTTTTTGGGGTTTTTGCCTTAGCGTTACAATTTCATAAGTCCATTGCTTTGAGAGTTTGGAGTTAGAGTTTTGAAAAATCATTGAGCCAAGTAGAGAATCCAAGCCTAGAACATTGCATGGAGCATGCCAAAGTGCTCAGAAGGTCCAGGAGGAGGCGCCATTGCTTTGAGTCAATTGACACTTCCTACTTTTTAGGGATTTTGCTATTTTGCTTTTTCTATTTTTGGCACTTTTGGACCAATCCGGGACTTACTATTTTAAGAAATTTTGCTTTTTGCCTTTTTTTAAATTTTTTTTTAGTAATTTCTATTTTTAGAAAGTGCTAGGGTCCCACAAGTCATGGTGTCAATGTTTTTATCTTTAGAATCAAAGTTTTGCACCTCCAAGAGTAAAAGGCAAGAGAAAGAGAAAAATGACGGCTTTGATCTAGATGATCCAAGAGAGAGCAAGAAATTCACCTAAGTGCCAAGGAGGATGTCCAAGTCAAGAGCAAGTCCGCCCAAGCTTGAGATATTGTGTCCAAGGTCATGTGAAGTCCGCCCAGCCAAGAAGAAGGAAGGAAAAATCAGAAAATTATCCAAGTGTCGATACCTTGGAGAATAAAATTTCAAAATTTGGCTAAGTAACAAGGAAAATGTCTAAGACATGATAAAGTCTGCCCTAGACACAAGATGGCAAGGAAGCCTTAAAGTCTGCCTAGGAAGAAATAGAAGATGGCAAGGCCAAGGTAAAGTCCGCCCATGAAGAAATGGCTAAGTAGTTGTCAAGTCCGCCCTATCCAAGGAAAGATGAGAATGGCATAAAGATGACCAAGTTCTCCATGGCATGGAGAGAAGTGAAACTTGGCATGGAGAGCCTAAAGCCAAACAAATTTCAAAAGGAAATCCATGAATAAAATGAATTTCGCCATGATGAAAGGTTGGAAAGGTTGGAAAATCAAATTTAACACTTAGAATATTTTAATATTTTCCAACACTTAGAATTGTTTTGAAATATTCAACACTTAGCCAAAATCTTCAAACTCAGAAGAAAAATCTAAAAGATTTCACAAGGATGGCGCGTGGGTAAAAAAAAATTAGAAACTTTCTCTTAAAGATTTTAATGAGGATTGAGTTGCCATTTTGGAGAAAATAAATCAAGTCTTCGATGAATCTAAGAAAAAAAACATAAAATTGCTAAAATCATCGAACCTTTCAACTTTATAAAGAGTTTAGCTTGTCATTTTCAACTCATTCTTTCAAAGTTCGATGGTAAAAGAGATTTTAGCTCTCTCGAAGATTGTGAAAGATAATTTTTTGAAGAAATATTTTGGAGAGTAAATTTTTGAAGAAGATTTTGGAAATAAAGTAATTTTCTAAGAGGAGAACAAAGAACGAAAAGAAATTTCTGCTGAGTTAAAAGATCGAATTTCTGAAGGATAGGTGTGCTTTTTCTGAGCTGAAGCAAAATTTTCAAAATTTAAGGCATAATCACCGTCAAAAGTATATAATTTTGGAAGTTTAAAATCCAAATTTGACGGATTTCTTTATCCTTCTTCTGTCTATTCTAGTGAAATTCGCTAAATGCTTAGCCAAATTATTTCATTTTTAGTCTGATTTTTAATGGAATTTAACTTTCCAACAGGCTGAAAGTGAAAATTTCGAGCAAAGGTCCAAAAAAAATCAGAATTTAAAATCTTAAAATTAATATATTTTCTTCATGTTTCTTGCAGGTTGATGACCACCAGAGGAGAACCTTTGAGAAAGGCCCAGATGAAAATTTCCAGCAAAGGACTTTAGCTAGAATAAAAAATCAACTCCAAGTGGAAGAGTATCATAGACATCAACCTTGGACATGTAGATTTTAAAGACTTCAAGAAGAGAATGTATGGGCAAGATGGATTCCTGCCGACACCAATTGCTCACTGGATGATGAGGAACGACATCGTCCAAGTAGCTGGATTTCCACCGGCTGTGGAATGTGTTGAATTGATGGTGGAATGTGCCATACACTATAACACACAAGAGAGGCAGATTGTTGCACCAGATGGCAGAGTGTTAGCTCATCTCGGAGAGTTAGCCATTCAAGAAGCGTTCGACATACCAAGTTATAACTGGACTTCATACAAGACCAAAGAAGATGCAAGAAGACTTTATGAAGACCGGATGGATCTTTGTGCAACGAATATCAACAAGGTGTGGTTAGAGAAGCCAAGGCCTTCCATTAAGAAAATGCCGAAGAAATTGCGCCCGGTTGTGAACCACTCACCTAGCCCCATTACAAATGGGACCCTTGTTATTTGCTCTTTTAGGGTTTTGCTTTAGCGTGCCTCGTTTTTGTTTGGGGTTTGAGTCTTAATTTTTTGAGCAGTCGCCCAAATCAAGCAAATGAATTTTAACTTGGATCCTTTGTATAAGCGTCGACATCGCGCTTGAGCTTTGGGAGGCAGAGATCGTATCGTTTCGGTCAATTCAACACCTCAAGTTTTTAGGGTTTCTCACCTACAGGCCCTATTTTTAGGACCTATTTTTTTGACTTTTTGGGCAATTTGGGATCCTAATATTTTTTTAGGGTCTATTTTTGGAAAGTTGCTATTTTTGGAAATTTTCTATTTTTAGAAAATTTCTATTTTTAGAAAGGTCACGAGTTTCAAAAATCCACTCAGAAGTTCGAAAAGAGCAACGAAACTCTCAGAAAATCGATTCGAAATTTGTTTGAAATTCTGGTAAAATTCTGGAAAATCACATAAAAAGTTCAAAAAATCTGGAAAATTTGTTCAAAAATGGTGAGAAATTCTGGAAAATCACAGAGAAATCTGGTAAAGAGCACAGAAAATGGTGAGTTAGATGAAAGAATCAGTCATGAAATCATCAAGAAATGGATAAAAGTCTGAGGCACATGTAAAATCTGAGAAATTCATCCGGAAAATCCATGAGAAATCTGGAAAATCTGAGAAAATCTGAACATTCATGGCACGTCAATGGTGAACATCTTCAGCCAAGCTATGTAAATGGCCAAACATTTCATCAAGTCCGCCCTTATATGGCTGTATAAAGGTTGGCAATGGCCAACTAAAGGCTGAAGTCCGCCTGGTCAAAGATGTCAATGGCTAACTAAAGGCTGAA
>VDFB02377975.1:0-16763 GCA_007258455.2 Sequoia sempervirens
AGTTACATATTTGATATTTCACCCTTGTGAATTTTCAAACTTATAAATGTTTATAGTTGTACTGGTAAGCATAGCATGTTAACGTTGGCATTATTGAACAGACAATCATAAACTTTTAAGTGTATCTAATGGCTATTTCATGCAGAGGAAGTTGCTCTTCAAAATTTGAGAACAAGTGGGACTAAGCCATCCAAGCTTTCTTATCAAGGCAGTGCTTACCCCATTTCATATTCTCTGAATGGCAGTTTATGTCAACCAGTATCATCAAGTGGCAGACAAAGTAGCGTCTCTGTGAGTGAAAATACAATAATGAATATCCCGACTTCGGCATCAGTAATCAACTCAATGAGTTCATCTTTGGGGAAAGCCCAGAAGAGTTTGTTGAGTACTCCACTAAATTTTCTGGGAGGGTACGTGCATTCATATAATTTACTTTTTCTGTGCTTTTACAATATCCTTTTGAAGAAAATTTAAAGAAACTTATGTTTAATTTTGTTTCTGTAAATGTAGTTGATTTACTTGTTTTATTATAGCACTTACACTTGTGCTTGGAAGATACAAGCCCAAGAGAAACAAATTTAGAGAAATAACTTTAATGGTGATTATCTAGATTGTGCATCCCCACTAAGGACTTAGGGTATGCAATGACCAAGATCCATTAATTACTGACCATACATACAATTGCAGAGGTAGGGAGGTTGAAATGGTCAATTCAGTTGTTTCATAGAAGCCCTAATATCCTCATGACTTGTGGTATTTTATGATCATTGACACTTCCAAGAGAACGTCTGACTTTATGCTTCCACTGCCTACTGCAACACCACACATGCATATGTCCTTAGTACTGAAAACTCTCGTCTAGAGCATGAGATTAATCCATGGATGGTAAATAGTAAATACAATTCTTGAAGGGGAACTAAGGATGCTCATATCCTTACTGGATGTCTGATGCCCAATTGCTTTATATTTCTGAGAAGAAAACAACAATTGATGAAATAAGATCATGCCTTAGTATTAAGGAGGCAAATAGGAACCTATCCTAGAGGATGACATGTATATGTGATTATTTAACATAATAGGGAGAGAGGCACAGAAGCTAGCTTCAACCTTGTTGCACCAATGGCATAAAGGTCAAAAGGGGTGTCTATACCAAAGTTATTCATTTTGGCATAAATACTGGTTAAGGTGAATCATGCAACCAGCATGAGCCACATATCTCTTATCCCATTAACTCATCTTACAAATACTTGCATACCATCCTCTTCATCTCCTTGATAACAGGCCCAAAAGATAATCTCTTCAGGGTTGTTATAAGTGGGTATCATGCAAACAGAATTTATTCACTTAACAATATCATATTATGCAATTGAATTCATCAATAAGATTGTATAATGCATCATAGTTTTCAGATGTTATTACTAGGCATCAATATTGTAAAATATCATTATTTCAAACATGAAAATATATAAGGGCAAGGATACAAGTTTTTACTACATTTTTAATATGAAGAAGGGTAATAACAACTTGAATTTGGGGAAACTCCCTTTTGGGATCAAGAACAACTGCTATTGCCATCTTACCCCAATCACTTACAATCTGCAGCATTGTTCTGAAATTGCTGAAGAGTGCTTTATTTGAAAAATTGTAAATTTTCAACTGCAAGTTGAAACATGCAATTTAGTGGTCTCTTTTGATGGAAAATACAGATCTAGCTAGTTCTTCGAGTCATTGCAGTCCATCTTGGTGTAGGAACAACACAAGGCACAATTAGAAACTGCTTTTATTCCTTTTGGAACACATAATTACAGATACAAAGATACGTGTTCAATTTGGAATAATTACAATTCAATTCTTTAATTGATGAAAATGGTAGGGTGGATTCCTCTGGTTCTGATTACATTCCTCTGGGATTTCAAAAATAGGGAGGATGATTTAAGATTGCATCTCCTTCAGATCCCTGGTTTGTAAATGGACAGTGAATCTTTTTTTTTTTTAAGTTCAAAATTCTTTGCCTCACTTATTCGTGGTACTGGTGGTATGTCCCAAATGGCACCTTCAGTTACTTCTGGTTTCTTTAACCAAGAATTGACCTGGCCAGAGACTGAATGATGGTCGTCAATTTCCATTGACCATGAGATGCATCTGTTCAAAGCCAAACCACATAAACTATATAGAAGCAGAAACCATGAAAAAATCATGGAATGTGTCTGTCAATGATCTGGTTCAGATCAGATTGCTGGTTTTTGTTGGAACAATGAATACGGAGTTTGAGAGAATTGGATGGTACACACTTCAATGAGCATGGTTTGTATTTATTACCAAATGGGAAAGATAGAAGGTGGTTGTAAATTAATTGTTACTTTTTAGGCATAATTAATGTGGTGTTTACCTCATTAGTACAGATGTAATGATGTCTAACATTATACTATATCTAATATGTCTTTTTCCTGGTTGCCAGCACGATTACTGAGGCTAGTTCAATTATGAAGAAACTGCAGGTTTTTGAAAAAAGCATGAGTAAACTGCAATTTTTTTGAAAAAACCACAGTTTATTCATATTATTAAACAGGTTTTTTCAATCTGCCTATAAAATATTTGTTTTTCGAATTTTTAGCCAAAACTCATTTTTTCATTGCAAATTTGGATTTTTCCAGAACAAATTTGTATTTTCCCAAATTAATCAAATATTGGATCATTTAGGGCACACTTGAGAACACTCATTCTTCAGCTTATATTCTGCATTATAAACTTGATTTTGATTTGGTTGAATTTAAAATTCAGAATCATCTGCAAAGAATTTGTGAATATTAGTGATGGATTACCTACTAAAAGAATTTAAGAATGTATTACCTTACAGTTTAGATGATTAAAGTTTGCAAAAAAGACTTTAGCATACAAAGTGTGTGCTTTCATTCTCAATTTCTGGGTTACTTTTGTTTACCAGATTGGTTGGGAGAATGGAAACAACTTTACGTGGTTCTGCTCATGATATAGGTTGGCTGCAATGCACCTATCCAATTAATCCTGTTCAGGATGGTACAGATAGGTTTATGGAGCTGCTTGCAGTGACAAGGTAGCTTTCATCTCTCATCGTCGTTTCTAATAACAGTCAAGAAGTACTAAACCTGTTTCCAGGCTTGAATAGGCTATGTGTATATTTTTCTCTTCAGCTATGACCTTATTTGACCATTATGATTGTGTCATCTTCCCCTCAGAAATGGTGTACACATATTGCCTGACAAATTTGTGTATTTTTTGATTCCCGGTAAGTTCTCTGTGACCTATTATGATAAATGCCTTAGTTTTTCAAATGCCCTTAAACAGTTGAATATTTATCCATCTTTTCTTTGTTATGACAGGTCTTTTTAGCAACCATTTTCCTCTCTGTTTTATTGATACCAAAAATTTCTTGTCAAAATTGGGTTTGACATGCCATATTGCTAAGATTCACAGTGAGGTGAGTGCTGTCATTTAAGCCATTCGTTCCAAGTTCATTTGAAAATGAATTTCTGTTAAAATAAAGAGAGAATATAGTTATGTATTGTGTTGATAATGCAGGCTTCAGTGAAAACCAATGCCCAGGAATTAACAAAACAAATTGAAAATCTGTATTTGAACCATGGAAAAAAAGTATTAGTTCTTGGTCACAGCAAAGGAGGGGTGGATGCAGCAGCAGCTATGTCTATGCATTGGACTGACCTGAAAGATAAGGTTGCAGGATTGGCATTGGTGCAAAGTCCATATGGTGGCACTCCTATTGCTGCGGACCTTCTTCGGGAAGGCCATATCGCAGAAAGTGAGAAAAGGATAATTTTGGATCTTCTAATGCGCAAATTCATAAAGGTACATCTGCTGCAGTAAGTTCAAACAGAATAGATCTACATTTATTATTAAGTTCTCACTTTAATGTAACTTCTCTTCTGAAAGATCCATGGATTGTCATGAGTTTTGTGATGATGTTTTTCATTTAGATTGCTAACAAAATTCTGCTCCTTGTTGTGGCTAACAAGTTTAGTGGCTTGTATTTTTCCTCTATGCCTATCTGGTAGCATCTCTTAACTAGGTGGGATCTATTCTAAGTCACAAGGTTTGAATTCAAATTCGAGTTCAGCAACATTGAAATTCGGATGAAATTTAGCAAGAAAAAAATTCGAAAAGTAAAAAATTCAGATTAAATTCGCCATATGTAAATTTGATCTTTTTTAAAATATAAATATATTCACAAAATGATTAAAATACTTTTAACATTCACAAATAGATTTATAAATTAAATAATATTTTGGGGAAAAAATTGGCAAACCGAAAGTATAAGATTTTTTGAAAAAATTGCATTTAAAAAATACGTAAAAACAAGTAGAAAAAGAGACAAAAACTCCTTGTTTTTGAAATTTAAAGTCATTTCCATAGCATAGAGATATAGAGAGCATATAACTTCCATATACAATAATAAATACAAGCATACACATATTAGAGATTGTGCCATATATTTCTCTCAATCAAAATCTGTCCATTTGTTTTTCTGATAGTTTGTATTAGAGCAAGTAAGGATATGCTAAACTAATTGGTGAAGGAGAAGAAAACCAAAGATGAAATTGTTGTGTGAGTGTCGATTATCATGAATGTTGTGTAAGTGTGGACTGTTATAAATTTGAATTGTTTTTTATTATGGGAAAACAGGTTTTGAGGGGGACCTAAAACCCCTTACAAACAGAAAAAAAAAGGGGATCTAATCCCCACCAAAAGGCAGCTGCAAGAAGATAGAATCACAAACCATCAACAGCCCAACAGCAGCGGCCGACCATAAGATACACTAGACTACTTAAGCTGAAAACAATAGTTTTGAAGGGACCCAAAAACCCTTAACAACCAGGTTTTTACCGAGACCTTGAACCTAAAAAAACAACTAGGTTTTTGTAGGGACCTTGAACCCAAAACAGGTTTTGAAGGGACCTTAAACCCTTTACAATCAGGTTTTGACAAGGACCTTAAACCCAAATAATAGAACTTGAGCACAACTAGGATCTGTCAAGCAACAACAAATCAGCCGCTCAGTATTACTAACTCTGAGCCCAAGAAACCAGTAAGCAGAAAAACCAAACACCCCACCTCAATAGGGGTTTTGGGAATCATAGCCAAAGCTTGTGAAGCATTAGCCATCCCATATCACCAACCATCCTGAATTGCCAACCCAACCTCTACCTCTAAAAGAGAGGGCTCCCCTCTATAGGAGAGGATGAAATGAAACCCCTTACCACCAAACCTCCATCTCTCCAAGCCATACAAGCTCCACCTCAATAGGAACCAACACTCCACCTCAAAAGGAGCAATCTCCCCCTCTATAGGAGACAACAACTGAAAATTTTGACGGAAAACAACTTCAATAGAAAGGGTTGACATAACATCCCCTAGCAACACAAGCATTGGGTACATGAAGGAAGAAGCAAAAACCTTCTCAACAAGCTCACACCATTGAGTCCAGGAAGAACATAACCCATCCAACAACAAACAGGCACCAACCTTTACAGAATGACCAAGGTGTCCCTAGCACCCTTGAAAAAATAGAGGGCAGCAAAAATTCCCTCAAACAACAGATTTGACTGAGAAATTAGATAAAATTTTATGCACAGACCACCGAACATCATTGACATCGAAAGGGCAAACGTAGCTCCCTTAAGTCATCTAGGTCTTCATGATATACATAACATACACCCCAACCCACAACTTTTTAAAAAGAATAGGGGCTTCCACAGCTCCCAAGAACAAAACTAACTCCTTCAACAAGACTTTTATGCACAGTCCAATCATTAGCATTGACATCAAAAGGGCAAACGAAGCTCCCTTAAGAGAAATAATCATCTAGGTCTTCATGATAGACGTAACATACACCCTATCCAACAAATTTTTAACAAGAACAGGGGCTTCCATAACTCCCAAGAAATAGGGGACCACATAGAAACCAAAATTCCACTCAACAGAAGGAAGGCAACCACAGACCACCCCCAACCTGGGCAGAAGCACAGAAACCAACTCTAGGAAGCAGCAAAATCCAGAGAACAAAGGCACCCAGCTCGCAGCACAAAACAAAGCAGGGACAAGGACAGGGAACGAGACCCCACCAACATCAGCGATCCAAAAGACAACCCCCAACAACTACGGAAAAGTCAAAAAGAGCAAGAGAACAACCACCACAAAGAGAAAACCCAAAGAGCTGGTGGACATAGAAAAAACAACTCCAGCCACAAAGAAATCAGCAAACAACGGAATCACAACGGTCAAGAAAACCACTGCAGCCACTGAAACACCAGACCCAACGAAAAGGACAACCACAACAAGCACCACAAGGAATAAAAGAGGGGGTGAGAAAAAACCCCCAAAACCATTCCAACACAACCACAAAGGCAACCAAGAACAAGAAGGAAGAGCCGCAACAGAAGCCGCTTGTCAAGAAAAGACGAAGCCAACCAACCAACACGCCCCACATAAACCGGAACCAGAAGACCGAAACCACCATAACACCAACCACCAGGAAGCATCATCGTCTTTGTCTTCGTTTGAACTGCCATCTCTAGAAACTCCAGAGGATTTCAAAATCCCCTTCTCGCTCCTCTACCCGTGCTCCATTTCTTCAAAAATTTGAATTGTTGCTACAAAGTTCTGTTAAATTAAAAATTGTTGACTGTAATGGCCAATTGGAGAGAGAATTGTCATAATATTCATTGTTCCAGGTGTTATAAAGGGTTGATTGGCTATGAACATGTGTCTACATTCAAGGGCTGGCAGATTTTGAAGAAGACAACAGCATACAACATAGGGCAGACCAAGGCCAAATTTCACAAGGAAGAGAACAGCACAGAGCAGCATGTTGGAATTGTGACAACCTAAGTCATAGGGTTCACCGAATTTCAGCCATGAAGTTTGAAATTTGGCGAACTTAAAAGACAACCTAAAAAATCATTTTATTTCGCCAAAAAATTCGTAAGGATCAGGACTTAAGTTTTTCTATTAAAATATATTTAAAAGAAACAAGTCTTTGGGTGTTTATAATCTGCAGCACCTATGTTGAATTCGTTGGCTGATGTGGTGACCACTCGGGCTTGCTGATTCAAACAATTCAAGAGAGCTTGAGAATCTAAGATTTTGAGCTCCAAAGTCTATGAGATTTTAACTTTTTGGTTAGAGCAGCTTCCTTAATGGGAGAATATTTAGCAAGATATGCTGTAATTTTCAAAGTATACTTTGATTTTCATTTACCATATGGACTCAAATCCAATATGCATGTGCTTTTTCTTCAAATACCAGTTGTGGGCTGTTTACTTGTATCAAGCTCCTAGCTCGAGCCCACTAGTTTGCGATTAAGTTTTGTTCTTAGGGTTGCAATTGTTTTTATTTTAATTTTTTAAAATAAAATTTAATATTTTAATATTTTGTTTTTTAAATAATGTCCATTTGTTTTTAATTGTGTTTTTTATTGAATATATTAAAATTAGATTTTTAATTATAATATATTTATTATTTACATATTAATATTATCTAAATTAAAATTTTAAACATATTTATATTATAATAATATAATATTTTTAAATTTACTATAAACAATGTTTTTTTTTTTTAACTAATTTTTTTTTCTAGATTGTAGGAATCGGTTGAATTATCCAGGCCCCTATAGCTGTAGTCTTTAGTAAACTTTTTCACGTGGCCAGGAGGTGGCGGCTGGCGCATACGCCCTTAAGGTACCATGGGTTTCAGGGGAGACTAGACCTCATGACCTCTTGTCTACAGCAGGATGCTTTAGACAATCAAGCTAGGCCTCCCGCCCCATAAACATAATGTATTTAAATTTAATATAGTATTGTTTAATTTTTTATGGGTATATTATTTATATTTTTTTTAAATTTAAATTTATGAAGAACTTCAAATTTTTATCATGTTTTTTTTTTTTTGAACTTTTTCCTCCGCAGACTTCATCTAAACTTTATTGTTGTAACACAAGCCTTTAAAACTTGAACCTTGTGACATAGACATGTAATGGAATTTGGACCTATTTGGGTAGGTTTTTAGTCACCCACCTCAGCGATAGAGGGGGTGTGGGGATATCTCTAGATAGAAAATTTGGGTAGTTCATAAAAAAAGCCCTAAATTATATTAGTCTACAAGTTGCAAATCCATCGAAAAACGTTGTGTGAATGGTAAATGCGCTGTGCGAATATGCATATAAATTCCAATTGTGGACGAAATACGAGAAAAATTGTGCGGGTAAATCGCACAGGTAAGCCTGATGATTTTTTGCCGATTTAAATGCATTTAAACACCAAAACTGTGTTGAAAATTGCAGGTCATAGATTTTAAAAAAACCTACAATTTTTGTGGTTGACCTTGCCGATTTCCGATTTTCCTAATTAAACACAATTTTTTTGTGATTTTTGCTTCAATGGTTTAGACATTGGCATTTACTCATCATTATAATTTCTAAATTGTAATGATTTGTATTTTTCAAAATCCATTTGTTGTAAGAAACTCTCATTACTAGATTGGAAATATTAAATATTTTTATGATAAATCCGAGCTATGTAGGAACATACCAAAATATCTTGTTAGCTTTTACTTTGTAGACTTGATAGCCTACTCAAAACAAGGATATACATTCAATCATGTTTACCCCTCCCAACACTCAGGGGACATTTATTAGAGAACATAAGAATTACTCCAAGAAATTCAAATGACATGTATTACATTGGTTCTTGTAATACTTGATGAAGGAAATATTGTTAAAATACATAATGTAGAGATCACTAGCTGGGGTTGTCATCCACACATTCTTTGAGTCTCCAAGATGGTGTCTTTATATCTTTGAGAATAATGAAAACAAGAATTGTAGGGTAATTCATTCACGAAGGTGGCCCATTTGTAAAGGTTTACAATAGATGGAAAAAATTGTCCACCGGCTCATTACACCATTGACTAATTCAATCTGTTATTATAATAATTTACTGTACATGATTAAATGTTTATTGGCAACATGAACCCACAAAATTCTTTGATGAATTCTTTAAGGAACATTTGATGAAGCCATAGGGAACCTTACAATAAACCTTCTAGTCAACCTATCAATCGAGACTCAATAAAATCATTTTGATATTTATTTCAATTCTGCCTTATTTGATTTATTCATTGAAGTCAAAATATTTATCTACATCATGAACAAATAGAAAATTGTTTATAGGCTAACATTGGCATTGCAAACTTTCCTTGAGCATCTCACTCAAGAAGATCATCTTCAATCACTAGTGTGTATAGGAAATCATGAATTATGGATCATTGTAATTTGTACCAATACATGCCAAGATGATTGATCATGATTTGATGTTGTCAAGTTGGTTTCATAAGTCATAGAATTTGAAGGTTACTTTTAATGGGGTGAAGCTAATGTTGTCACTTGGAAACTAGACACATTCTCATATGTCCTTGGGAGTCCTTTCATCAAGGCATCGTTTCCATCATTCAATACCTTGTCTACCATGTTTAACCTATCTCTTTCTTTCATTATTGGCGCCCCTCTAATCTTTGTTTCCTTATATAGGACTCTAATCACTGTCTATGTATATACTTTACTAAGTGCTTTCTTTTGGCTTGGCCATCAAGGCTTTACTTTCTCCTTACATGCATTTGCATTTGACTTGATCATTTCTCCTAACTCTTGGATTCTAGGGATGTCTGTTAATGAACCACCTACGTGATTGACCACATTGTGCATAAATTTGTTGAATTAGGAAACTTGTACAACAAGGAGAGTTACAGTATGTTGATAATCAGATGGAAGTTTGATGGTAAATTGTCATATTTCAATGGAGGTTTCTTGTAGCCAGGGGAAAATTCCAATAGAAGAAATGCTTTAAGTACTAAAATACTATAAACTAGATCTCCTTCATATCTAAATGAGACATTGAGGAAAAAAAATATTTTCCAAAGAATTAAACTTTTTCCAAAGTCTGATTGAAATGTCTCAATGATAGACTTTGGTAATTTGAAAAAATGTCAATGACAGGCTGATGTAGTTGGTCATAGTTGTAGTCGACCATAGTTGGATCGGTCGTAGTCGACCGTAGTAGTAGTCAGTCGTAGCAGTAGTCAGCCGTAGTTGGTTCTTATTAAATAAAACTATAGTCAAATAGAAAATAATTCATGCACTTTATGTTACATGTTTCGAGAAACTAAATCTCAATTAGTGATTTGGTTGTTACGAAGCGTCGCGATGGTTGGTTTCTCAACCACCACCAGTGACTATATTTATTGGAGTTTATTGTAATTGGGACACGACTATGCTATTATGTTGGTGACATTATACTTTTGTACTTGGTGTGGAATTAATGAATAAATGGAAATCTTATTGTATGCATCATGTGTTCATGAATATTCTGTACATGCTTATGTTTTGTAAGTTTCATCCGTTTACTCTCGTAGTACGTTAAAGTTATCGAGGGAGTAAGCGTTTGGCATCGTTGTCAAGTGAACTTGGGAAAATCACCTTATATGGTAGAATGAATGGTGTTGTGATGGGTCAATTGACTAAAGAACTAAGTACAAGCAAATGAGGGAAAGAGACAACTTGACACAAGACCTTGTCAACCTATGGGATATCTCCTTGAGGGAGCACATCTGAAGGGAGGCTCTTAGGCGAGAGAGCCCTGGTCGTTGTAAAATACCGAACCAATTTTTTTTTTTTTTTTGAATTACAATCAGCAATGCAACACACCCGTTAGGGTTAGATAAATCAAACCAGCAGTTACAATATAACTCTTTGCCAAGAATGCGCACTCAATCTCAACAAGAGAGAGGCTGTCATATGGAAAGAGGATCGTCAGTACAATAAATCAGAACTGCAACTGAAAGTAACTCAACACCAAGTATGTGCTATCCAAACCAGAATGGAATGAGGCGACCATTTGGTGGAGATTTAAAGAAATACAAATGCAACTTCGAATAAACTCAACACCCAGAATGTGCTTTCAAACCCAGAGTGGGAATGGAGCTACCATAGGGCGGAGATGTACGATATTACAATGCAAATCAAAGTAAATAGGCGGCAAGCCAGCCTCTTCCACTTATTCAGTGGGCAATTACAAACATGATAAGCAAAACTGAGAGAAATGCTGATAGTACTACTGTTTAGCTTACAATAAGAAGTAGAATGCCTGCAAGATCAAGGATTTAAGCTCTACAAGTTGTTGCAATAGTAAAGATGTCATCCACTAGGTCAATAATGAATTCCTAACACCCGTCCCTTGCTAATATGAAATTTTCTCAAGTCTGATCTGACAGACCAGCAACATGAATTACAGAACCAGCAATGCATAAACTCAATGAAAAGCTCACAACTCACTCATTTCTCACTCAAATTACATGAAAACTGATGCAAAACACTCTTAAAATGATGGCGCCTAGTTTAGTAATGAAAAAGGGCAGCTAAAAGTGGCTATTAATTAATGGCACGGATCCCAAAGCACTCCAGAAAGTAGGGCTTTCAAGAAATGACGAATTTGCTTTATAAAATCAGAAACTTCATTAAAAATCCCACAAATTTGCAAGTAAGGTCGCCCCAAGTAGAGAAGATGATATGACCAACACCCAGAACAATATCTTTTTTTATTTTTGATATATGAATGAAACTTCAAATCAGCTATGATATTCAACAACATCCAGAATATGACAGAAATGCAAGTACTCAGCTACAAAATGCAAGATCATCAAAACAATGCAAAACCTCACTACAAATTCACTCAAAACAAGCAAACCTCTCTACTAGGTGCTATCTCTCAAGCACGAAGTCGAGCCCAAGCTAGGAGGCATTCATTCCTCGAAGCAATCCAGCAACCATTTCGGCAGCATAACAATACTCAAGATATCAGATACCCAAATGAAGACCCAAGCTCTCCTTTTATAACTTTGTGAAAACTCTCCAGAAGCTTCTAGAAACCCTAACTTTCAAATTTGAACTGTCTTCTTTTCCCTCCAATTTGGGCGCCCCCTTTCTCAAGGTTTAATTTAACTTTATTTTAAAATCTTTTCCTTCATAAAAATGCGTCCTTTTCTCCAAGTAATATTTTTGACTTTAGAAATATAAAATATTTCCTTCATGAGACAATACCCCTCAAGGTCCCCTTCTTTAAAACAACTTAAAGTCATAATACTAGGACAAGGGGTTATTTTATAAAATAAAACATTATTGTCATTAAAATACTTATTCCTCCAAAATGAACCCCTTATGCCAAAATTCAAAATTACCCAATGAACCGCCAGAAGAGGAAAGTTGACCGAGCTGGTGCTGACTGGACCACTGCCAAAAATAGGATTTACTAAAAATAGTAAATTCGGAAAGTTGCTTGGAATGTAATGCATGCGCCACCATTGCGAAGCTCTCTGAAAACCCAGAAGGAATCCAGAATCCGAACACCCAAACTCCAACAAACAAAACCCTGAATCTTCAAGAGAACTCACCAAGCAGCCGGAAACCCTAATTCTGTCTCTGATTAGCCAACAGCACACCAGGAAAAGGCCATCAATCACTGAAAGGAGCAATGCTAAAAACGGGGACATTACAATCCGCCCTTCCCAAAATTGCTTGTCCTCAAGCAATACCACCATAACTCCATAAAACTTAAGACTGATCCATACCAAAACAAGTATGATCCCAGGTTCCCAAACCCATCTCAGGAAGGTCCCACCATGCTGATGCTGCACCACTCTGATCACATTCGTGAAAACATCATGCCAATGCTGCACTAACCTTCCTTGTAACCCCAAAGTGTTACTATCCATGATACTCAAACTGAAAGATCTTAAAGGACTGAGACCAGCTTCATGCGACGTCTCATGTCCAAGAGGCCCAAAGTCAACAGTAACAATCATACCACTGTCAACCACAATTCTAGGCAAGAAGGATAGGCTGCTCATCTCAAAATCAAACTCCTCAACATACCTCCACATGGTAACAAACGAAGCCCTGATGGTAAAAGTGTCATCTTCAAATCTCCTTGCAAAGAGGAAATCAATCCTTTGCAAGAGCTCAACCAACTCATACTCACGTCTCCTCATGGAGCTACTATGCACCAACTGAATTATACTGACACCACCAAGAAGAATACAAAAAACTCTCATAGTTCCAACCTCATGAGTCTCAGAATGATGAATCAAAACAAGTTGTAGTTCGCTGTCCCGAACCAACAATGAGAGAAAACTCTCAAGGTTAACACCACAAACATTCATAAGATGAACTCCGAGAATAGGATAAGTGTGAAGGAACAAATAATATCTGCTATTCAAGGCTGAAGTCAGCGAAGTGCAATCTGATTTTAGTACTTCACACAAGAAAAAACAGCAGCACCAAAGAAATGCCCAAGTGTGAGTGTATGAGATGAGCATAGAGTTGCAAGTTAATCTCTCAAAAATGGCAGGAAAACATACTAGAGCAATCCCCAACTGAAAACTACCACCCTTTTGGCAAGTGATGAAGGACAAACTCTTCCGAACGAGAGTAACTCCACAAGTAAGATGGCTGGTCTGCCTCCAACCAACAAGCTCATGTCCCAAAATCTGCCATTGTCTTGCCCAAGGATCAACGTCAAGAGTAACCAACTGTTCATCTTTCCAACCCATACTCAAAATTTCTCTCCAATCCATTTGTTGATGAACAAATGGGGCCATCAAGTGGTTGGTGAAGAGAAGAACAACACCCAAAGGTCTGAAAATTTGATCACTAACCCACCAAAAGTTCCTCTTTCCACCAGCCAAAAACTCCATCAACCCAAGTTGAGAATCCCAAGCATGGATACCCAATCGAAAGTGATTTTCAACACTCTGAAAAGAGAATTCAACACAACCCCAAGTGCTGGTCAAAACCAAGTGCATACTCATAAAATAGGCATCCCCGCTGATGAACCTCTGAAACCAACCCATGAAAGCTTCAACAACACTGGAACACGAAACATAAGATGACTTCAAATCCAACTCCCAAAATTGATTAGCATCACTCAACCCAAGGAATGGATTGAGAAGAATGCAAACACCATGTTCTGGTTCTTCTTTGTTCCCTTCTTCATGAGTAACAAGACTAAAATCTTCGCTTCTTGCTGCTGTACTGAAGTTGCCAGCAGCTACCAAATCTTGCCTTGTTAACACCTTGGTGTCGAAGATGTTGAAATCTCCTCGAATCAACACTTCCCATGTATAGACTTCATCCTCAAACCCACTTATGCATTCATTACTAATCAACAGACGTAGCACTTCCTCATGGAGTGATATCGAAGCATCCAAGCACTGGAAACCAAACTCAATTTCATTCTCCATTTCATCCTCTACTTCATAGAGAGGATTATCATAACTTTTCTCATCACCTTCTTGAAAAAGAGGATTGTCATAAACTTGAAAGTCATTCCTTTCATCTTGCTGCTCCAAATCTGCACATGCAACCTTTGATTTTCTTGTGAAACCTTCAAGATCAAACTCCTCTTGAAGACTATCAATCTCATCAATTACTTGCTTGATTTCTCCAGCTCTTCGTGCACCCTCTTGCTCCTTGAAAAGTTTGAAATCTGCAAACTGATCTTCAACCTTTCTTAGAGCCAACTGAGTTTCTTTCAACTTGTCCTTTGTTGATTTAAGCTCCAAAGTGAGCTCATCAACCATACTCTCCCTTTCTTCGAAAACAATGAAGGCCTTCTTTGCAGATTCGACGGCATGATCTCTATCTTCAATCAAGCCTATGTACTCGGATTTCATGGTCTCCAAGGAATCTTTGATTAGTTGCAATTTAGGAAGAGCAACTTCATCCTTAACTCCACTTTGTCTCTCTTCAAACTGAGCCTTCCAATAGAGATCATCAACCAAATTGTGTGTGCGATCAAATAGGGATAGCGCTTGCACTTCTTTTTCAAAAGATACCTTGCATTGATCTTTCCACTCATGCACATGCAAAGATGGTGAACTACTGATAGGCTGCAACTGAAAATCAGAACTTTGTTT
This sequence comes from Sequoia sempervirens, assembly GCA_007258455.2. Classification (NCBI taxonomy): domain Eukaryota; kingdom Viridiplantae; phylum Streptophyta; class Pinopsida; order Cupressales; family Cupressaceae; genus Sequoia; species Sequoia sempervirens. The sequence goes on from VDFB02377975.1 coordinate 15,016, forward strand.
TTCATCTTTGCTACCCTCATAGCTGCTCCAAGACTCCTTTCCTTCACCACCTACTAGCTGAAATTGCTCAATATCACAAAGAGAATTAGACTCCACAAATTCTTCAATCCAATGCTTACAACCAGCTTCAAGCATTGATAAATTGGATTTGTATTTAGGAACTCCATCAAACTTTCCATCGTCAAAAGTCATATGATCTTCAAGCTCCACTTCCACTTCACTGTCTTCATGATCAAAGTTTATGGCAGCCCCCTCATAGCTTGCAAAGCAATTAGAATTTTGATCATCAGGATCAAAGGGAAACTCATCCCACACAATTTCTTTGTCATCACTAAATGCCTTCACTCCCAGATCCCAAGTGCTAGAGGATTGATTGTTTTGATCAAAAGGAAAGTGCTCTTTGTGCTTCTCTTGGAGGGTTGACTCTTTGAATAGGTCACCACCCAACTCACTTAAACTGATATCTTCATACATACCTCCCTTCAATGGCTTGGTTTGAAGATCAAACCCAAAACCACCCTTGACACTGTCACTAAAACGAAGTAAAGAATCTTTAGTGCTAGCTGTTTGGGAAACCTTATCATCTATATCTTCAATGAACCCATCATCTATAGGTATTTTTCTGATCTCATCATGAATAGTCGTATGTATGCCAAAAAGGTCTTCTTGATCACTTGTCATAACTTCATCTTGCGAAAACTCTTGAGGAGTTTGAACAGCAACAAGAGGAAAACTATCCATCACTAAATCTTCAACAAGAGGAGGTACAAACACATCGAAATCATTACCAACATCATCACTTTGGTAACGGTCATAAGCTGATTCAAAGACACCAATAGTATTTCCTTCAACTTGCTCTTCTTCACTTGCTATCACATGCAAGTCCAGGGGCGTATTATGAGTCTCTACCCTTAACTCTTCACTTGCCAAGGTATCTTCATCAAGCTCACGTTCATTTTGATGTGATATGTGCACCTTGTTTGTGCCATCTTCAATGCTAGATGACTGATTTTTCTCTTCAACTTGCATATTTGTCGGCTGCAATTCACAAATGGGTACTTCATCTCCTTTCTTCTTTGATTCTTCAACCAAAGCTTGTTCTGCTTCCCTTTTTATCATTTTCCTAATGTGGTCCACCATCTTCGACTTTTCGGGCTCCAGTGACGCCACACACTTCAAATGGGAATCAAATGAAACATTGTACCTATAATCATCTGGCATGGTTTGATATTGCTCATGGAGTTTGGCAGCCTCATCTTCACATTGTCTTTTAAACTGTTTGGCATATTCAATGAAGTCCCTTACGACATCACTAACCTTTCCTTCCTCCAATGCCATAGTTGAATCTGACTTCTCACGACCCATAGACCTTAGAAAATGCAACATCTTTGAAACTTCTGAAAGCTAAAACTGAACTCAGCTCTGACCTCTGATGTAGAATCTGTTTTCTCTGTCAAGTGAACTCTGATGGGCACAGGATGGCAGGATCTTGGCTCTGATACCACTGTAAGATACCGGACCAAATTTTTTCGATTTTTGAATTACAATCAGCAATGCAACACATCCGTTAGGGTTAGATAAATCAAACCAGCAGTTACAATATAACTCTTTGCCAAGAATGCGCACTCAATCTCAACATGAGAGAGGTTGTCATATGGCAAGAGGATTCGATACAATAAATCAGGACTGGCTAGAAAGTAACTCAACACAAGTATATGTGCTACAAGCAGAATGGAATAGAGGCGACC
>VDFB02377977.1:0-52079 GCA_007258455.2 Sequoia sempervirens
GGTGTTGGGGATGGATGCCCTGGAATTCATGTCAATGGTACCAATGGTCATTGCAGCAGACATTCAATATCACAACTCCAGGCTATTTGATTATGCTTCATATATTTCTAAGGATCTTGACTCAGGATTGATGGCTATAAAGGGTGGAGCTTCCATTGTTCACCTCAGAAACTATTCATTGTTGATGCATGAGTGCTATGCGCCGGACAGGCTGAGGGGTGTAGCCTCGGGTCCAAAATTTCTCAAATTAGTGGCGGTGAAGCATTACTGTTCGAGTTGTGTCTTGCTACATTTGGGATAGCAGTTTCTTGGTTCTAGTTTTATTCATTTTGAGGAATATTTTGTAAAGACATTGTATAGATTGTATCATTATCCTTGTAACTATTCATTGACTGATGAGATCAAAAGATTCCTGCTGCCTAAAGACTTCAATGGGCCAATTGACCATAATTGGGGAGACTTGTATTGTTTAGAGGGAGCTAAGTAATCAGAGTGTATGGATTTGAAGCTGCTCCTTTCATTCTGCCAAGGACAGTTCCAAATAGGGTTGCATACTTGGAAATTGTCAGACAAATGGATTACAGTAGTGTGATGCATTTTAGTTCTTTTGGGAAGTAGGCTTTTATGCCTAGTACTTTATGTTTTGGAGATTTCACTGTGTTGGCTAAAGAGGGATATAATTCAATTCTTGACAGATTGTTGCACTATAACATGAAAAGAGGACCAACTAGGAAAAAATTTGACCCTAAGGGTTATATCAATTCAGCCAAGGAAAGGATTAATTTTGGAGGGTATCAGCATGTACCCTATCCTTTTGATGATATGATTAGAAATCTGGATGAAGATGAAGCAGAAATGGTAGTTGAAAGGTATAGCCAAGGGTTACAAGATACTGAGCTATTGTCTTCTGGAGATGAAGAAGCACCAAGAGCTAATGTTCCACAAAGTAGAACAGAAAAGGTATCCAGGATGAGGACTCAACAATATGTTTGCCCAGTTAGAGAACACAGTATTGAAAGTGGTGATGTTGATACAAGGCACATGGAGTACAAATCATTTGTTTCTGATGATGAGTTTATACATTCCCCGGAGTTCAAGGCATTCTTGTAAAAGCAAAATGGGAAGGAGATAAGAGAGAATGTTGATGATATCACTTCTGGAAATGAGGAACAATTGTTGGCTCAACTGAAAAAATGTGTGGATGATGAAATGACAAATATGACTCCTGAAATAGGGAGGAAAATGTTGGAGGATGCTGGTGTCATGATCTTTCCTGGTCTTGATTTGAATTTTGCACTAGTCTTTGATAGTTTCTCTAAGGGTAGTAATGCTACTCACAAGCTTGATAAGGAAAAGGTGACAAAAGTGTATACGGGCTCCAAGTATAATACTGATGAGGGATCAATGTTGATATGGGCTTTGTACCCACCCCACACGAAATCAGTGGTACTTGATACAAAGAAGGCATTTGGCCATGTCTTGACTCTAAAAGCTGGAGAAGCTGATCCTATAGCTACTACTGATATTGGGGTAAATATTGCAAAGTTGAATAAAGCACAGATTCAATTATTGATAAAAGAAAGAGAAATGTATAAAGCAAATAATGACAAACTGCTGAGAGAAAATGATAAACTCAAAGACTTGGTTGGTGTTTCAATAGGGACAACCAAAATGATCACTCAGGGAGAAAGTTCTTAGGAAAAAGACCACTGGGTAGGGTCAAGTGCTTATTCTCAAGGAAAGCATGATGCTATTGTTGCAATTGTCAAGAAGAGGCAGGATCATTTGACATCCTGGTTGAATAAATTGTGGGGAAAATACTCTCATACTCTTGCTGCATTGAAAAAGCACACAAGGATGGATGGATGAATCATGGAGAAATTTCATGAGTTGGCTCAAAGTGATGAAGCTAGCAGTTTTGCACTTGAAGCTGCAAATCATATAATCAATCGCCGTCAAAATTTCTATGATGAATTACAAGGGGATGAACAGGGGTTAATTATAGCTGCTGAGAAAATTGTAATTCCATTTTCTGATGATAATGGGGATTTGAAAGAGGCCACCAGATGGAAAAATGAATGTGAGTGAATGCTGAGTGAAATCATGAAGATAGCTTCTACAGAGGATACAACATTGGAGGAAGTGAGTAAGCAAAATGAGGAAATGGTCAAAATGGAAGTTATGGTCCAGAATGTTGTTGGAGATGCGGACACATATGAGCGCTAGGATTATTTGGACCATCTCAACAAGACTCACTTATTGCTAAATAGAGCCTAGCTATTCTACATCTTTTGTTTTATATTATGTGTTTTTCTATTTCCGAGAAGGATCGTCCTTTCATATTCTCAATGTGTAAATATCCATTTTTGAAAACAATATGGATATGGTAGAATGGGATAGAATGAAGATGCGGTGGAACACCATGTTTCACGGGGTTGAGACTTCATGTTGTATGTTTTAAAGCCAGCGGAGATATCAATGAAATCATCGGTTTAACTTTGGCGTATTCTAGCTGTCAGTGCATTTGTGTTGTGCTTGTGGAAAATTATCAAGTTGTGTCTCTAAGATTGATGTTACTTGGTTTGTTTAAATCCTACATAACAAGTTTATGCAGTTTTATCGATTATGTATCGTATCTGTTGCAGTTTGGTTGATAGGTTCTTTCAAAGAAGAGTTAAATCCTTTGATTCCAATACACGATAGTCAAAAATTTCTCTAGATCGATGAAAGAACACCCAATCATAATCTTGTATGTTTATACTAGTTATAAACAAAATATAAAAACAATTGAATGAATCCAGGAAAGTGGAGTTGTTACAAGATTTACTTTTGACTCTGTACACGTTACATGAAATATTTGGTCTCGCAGATTTTCAATCATTGGTTTTATTCATACTTTTCTGACATTAACTTAACATATTAGGTTGATTTTGAATCTTTGGTATACAATATATACCAAATTTGACTTTGTTTTGTCATTCAATTTGCCACATAGTGGACAAATTATGGCATGAAAGAAAATCAATGATCAAGTATGCTTCATTTATTATATTTTGCGCCCTAGGTCTAACACACAGAGTAGAAATTCATTGTTTCAAACCTTGTTACATTACCTAAATATGAAAACAAGCATGACCTTTATTAAGTTCAAACTGCCGTTTTGAGCTAACAAGTTAGATGTTGAAGTTACAACGGCCCTAGTAGATATTCATGCAAAAAGTGGAAGCATAGACATGGCGCATGAACTATTGGACAAAATGCCTCGGAGAAAAGTGGAAGACTTGGATTGTTTGATAACATACCTTGAAGGGACATGGTCATATGGAATGCCATGGAGGCAGGTTACTTACTAATAGAAGAGATTGTAAAAAAGACTTCAAGAAAAGGCAATAGGCAGGGTGTAAGGCTGAATTCCATGACCTTTTCTAGTTTCCTGTCTACCTATGCACAAATTGGAGCTTTAAACGAGAGTGTGTACATCCATCGACCTAGAACATCAACATTTTAAAAAAACAACTTAGAGCTTGATACTACAACTTTAGTTCTTTTCATCATTGGAGTAATTGCACAAACTTCACTTAAAATATTAGAAGAGCCCTATTCTTATTCCATGCGAATGTTATACTTGATATGGGAGACTCTTTGTTAGCAATTACAGATATTATCCATCTCATCCTAAGCGATTCATTTTAAGTATATTTGTAATATTCCCCCTTAATTTTTTTTAATTTTATCAGCACAAATCACCACTGTTAGCGTTAGCTCCAAATATAAACCAGCGTGAAAAGTAACCCTTCACCTTTTGATCACCAAGATCCCAATGTGGGCGAGGTGAGAGCATACAGTGTCAAGGATCGTTAGCAACTAGAAATGAATTACAAAGCTGCTAGGCGACTAGTGGAAGGCCATGTATGAAAGTAAATCCCGATACAAAGGTGGGCAGATAACTGACCATAAGCTCGACCACTTATTCAACGAGAGCAAAACTAATTACAAATAATAAGGCGGCAAGCCGACCATGAATCCGCTCTGCCACTTATTCAGTGGGGGGAATTAAACAAAGTGTTGAAAGTAAAATTATCAACTCAACCACTTCTTCAGTGGGAGTAATTACAAATATTTAAAATGCAGCAATAAATAAACAGCTATTAGTACTACTAAACCAGCTTTACAATGATAGAGTTTTCAGCTACACAAATCATAGAGTTATTCATCCAAAGCCACAAGGAGTTAGAGTAAAACCTCTAACTAATACAATATGAGAATGATATAGAAATTGAGCTCAAAACAGTAGTATATCAAAATTAGACAAGTCTAATCAGAAACAGTAAGTATAGAAAATCAGACCAACAATGTAGAGATTCGCCAATTTGATCACAACTTTGTCATTATACCTCTGATTGACTTCAAACTGGATGCAAATGAAGCCAATAGACTAGGCGACCAAGAACCAAATAGCAAACAGTGCCAAAACAGCTCCAGAAACTTGGCACAATTTCCAATGCAATCAGCAGGAGATGGTACGGCCTCCAGGAAGGGTCGACCTTCTCTCAAAAATCCAAAACTCAATAATAAATTCTGAAAACTTGCAGAATTGGGCACCCTACACAGGAGAACAGCTTGAGCCAGTACCCAAAACCAAATAAAATATGTTGATGAAGCCACGAACAAAAATGTGCTTTAGCTAGCACTTCCAGCAGTAATATAAACAAATTATAAACCAGCAATCTGCCTATAATAATCAGAAATAACAGATTATACAACAGCAATCTGCTATAGCAAACATGAATAAGGTCTATCCACACCCTTAAGTGAAGCACTGTCTTCAGAATGCCATCTAGGAAGCTATCATTTCAAGCCCGAAAAATGGTGAAATAAAGGTGCTAGGAGGGATCTCCTCGAAGCGGATCTGAATTCAATTCAGCAACATAACGTTATCAAAATTTCCAAGGATGAGAAACAATGACAAGGCATCAATAAATAAGCTTCAATGGGCAAACGATTCAACTTGTAACTCCCAAGATCAAACCATTCAGCTTCCTCAAAGGGACGCCCATCTCCTCAATGCACTTTTAAAAATATTAAAAATATTTTAAGATCACTTCCTAGGTGTCCAACCTCAAGAGCATTTTAAAAACATTAATGAGGGTATTAATTTTCTCACTTGGACGTCCACTTGAAGGCCCCTTTTTAAAAACAACTTAAAGTTCAACGACTAGGCATGGGGTCCAAAAGCCACAACTGAAAATTGACTAAGCATTGAAACTTAGCTCCAAAAGAGAGAGAGAAGCCAACACAAAAACTAAATTGCCTCACTGCCCGAAATAGAAAGATGGACTGGAGATGACTGAGTTGCTGCTAGGATGACACTACCATAAATAGAACCTACTAAAATAGCAAACTGCTAAAAATAGTAAGTGTTCCCAAACGTCTTTTGAGCACAAATCGGGTAGCTGTCATGACTTACTAAAAATAGTAAGTGCTTGGAAAGGTTGTCAAATGGAAATGCATGTTACACCATTTTGAAGCTCTCTAAAAACCCAAAAAACTCCCTGAAGCTCACTTCCAAACTCCTCCATGCAAGCCTTCAAAAGCCAAGCTGAAACCTCCTAAAAAATAGGAAACCCTAATTTGCACAACTGATTAGCCTACAAGTTTCCAGAATTAGGCTAAATCCAACTGAAGAGTGTAGGGCTAAATTGAGAACATTACAATATTTGAATCAATTCATGAGAGAGAATATACTTGGTTTCACATCCTTAGTCCACAACTTCAAATTTACATCAATCTAGAGTCATGCTTAACCATCATAACATTAACATGGTTCTTTGGCTTATTTGTTCTTGGTCATCTATTTTCATTTAGGCCCAGATTTAATGTTGGCCTATCATTGCCGTCTGACGTATGGTTCAACAAATCACAACAAAATTCCATCAAAGCTGCAAGGAGAAATGTTTGTTAGACTAGCTATGTAACCAATAACTTTAGTAAGAATAAAAACTCCTCACCTAAAACTCAGCCTGGTGACTTCCATGAATGCTACATTTAATTTAACTTTAGTCTAGGACATTCAACATAATAGTTGTATTGGGTTTGGTGATTTGTTTATGGCATTTGTAGACTATAACAACCCTGGGTTAGGATATGAAGTATAATAACATTGTATAATGTCCCTTGTTGGGATATCTCTATATTTTGCCCTAAAACCAAAATTCCAATCAAAATAAGAAATGTAACATATTTAAGAGTATAAATTTACCAATTGTAATGTCCTTTATAAGATAAATTCTTGTTTAGGTCCTGCACACAATATCAATCACTAGAAATTGACATTAAATCATAAGCCATGATAATATATATATATATATATATATATATATATATATATATGTATATTACTAATCATTAGTAAACATCATGATATCCATGTACACTAGTCACATCAAAATCTAATTAAGGCAAAAGCCATTCCAATGTGGATTCCCATAATAATTTTATTACGAATTCATTGAAATGCTTGCAAACCGCAATCTCAAGGTTGGCCACCCTTCTACTATGAGAGCATGGAAGGTGGGTCGCCCTTCCACCCCTCAGTTCACCTTGGAGACTGGTTGTCCTCCTTGATCAAGCCCAAGGGCATGGAAGGCCGATCTTCCATTCCATCCCCTAGCCCACGAGCATGGAAGACCGGTCTTTCGTTCCATCTCGAGGTGGCATACTTGATAAGAGCATGAAGGTCGGTCTTCCTTCACCTCTCATGAACCCGGAAGGTTGATCGGCCTCCCTATTTGCAATCTAATTCTCTAAATTCAAATTAGATTATTATACGAATCCCTTATCACATATAATAAAGAGAAGCATATAGATTATTCACAAAGATCATTAATTTTCTGCAAGTACCACTATTGCATGATCACATATATATAGTTATTTTTAATTATATTTAACTTACTTCCCAATAATATTCTTGCTAATAATATTTATTCCAATAAATCTCTTATACTGATTTCTAATTCTCTTTATTTTCCAATCTGCTTGATTCCTTCCTTTTACAAATGATTTGACCTCCCTTATATATCCTCATATCTTCATGAAAGGATGCACCCTTTGGAATAGACATCGCCTTTCCAAAGGTTATGTCTTTTTTTTCCAACTTAATGTTATTTAATTTTCTTCCCAATCACTGCCTCAAACACTATTAATTATTAATTATTGAATTCCTTGTGGAATCGCTGTCTTATCTTCCTTAATTAATTATCATTGAATCCCCTCCCTAATCCAAGCGCTGCCTTTAGTTTAATTAAAGCAAGCACTGCCTTATAGAAATATAGAATCGCAGCATTACTTCCTTTTTAAGTCTCCTGGGTCAGCAATTATTTTTAATCTTTGTGCAGGATGTGATCAGGGTTTTGTGGTTTACAGTTGGGTCATGACACATTGAATATAATTGGTCTGGATCTTTTATTCACCTATAAGAAATGAGAATTGACCCAACAATTGACAATAATTACAGGCAAAAAAGATACACAAATTTAGAAGCAAACAAACAATCTCCAAATAGGTCCTTTGTTGGTGGGTTTATCCAATAAGAATCTATGAGGGCACATCAATGAAAAGTGAGAGGAAAACTTTGTGCTGAATCTTTTGGTATGATTAAATCTTTTCATTTGCAGATCCTGAGATGCTCTATGTCACTTATGACATTATAATGTATTGATGTCAAACATCAAAAGGTTATCCATCCTTACACATAAACCAAGAGTTACGGTATGCGTTCTCAAGAATGCACAAAAAAGTTCAATGCATAGACCTGTTCATAGAGAATGATCCATTGTAATTGAGCTCATAATTGTTAGATTGGAAGGTTCAGACACACGGAGTGAGTGAGGGGCTACTTGGTATCAAACACATAATATTCAATCTAGAAAACTTAGCACAATTTCTCCTCAAAATTGAACTATCAAATGATCATACATTTTAGTATTTAGATCAAATGTAAATACCTAGTTTGTAGAGAAATGTTAGAATTATTGTCATTGATGTCAAAGGTGATGGAAAGTCGAGACATATCACAGTGAAATTCCAAGGGCAGTCCTTATCCTTACTTAGCAGCAATACAAACAACCCTCATTATGTTGCTAAAAATTAAATTAAATTATTTCCATGTATGGACCGACCCCTCTAATGTGGCACCCACTTTTGTATGGGTTAAAATAAAAAATAAATAAATTCTTTATAGGGGCCGACCCCTAAATGGTTGCCCTCTTTTGAAATGAAAAGACACTTATGAAGAGGTATATTATGAAGACTTTTGTTTGAAGCCTTGCATCCAATTTTTCAATTAGTCGCCTCCTTTTGTGAAGGTATAAAGAGAGGTTGCAAAGAGTTGTTGTGTTGATGTTATAGCAGCTTCGGGCTCATCCTTCCAGCCTCGAGTCAAGACATAAAATTGCATACAGCCTATCAGCTATTTATTTTATTGAGATAATTAAAAGTGAAGAGGCGCTTCACTTGGCAACAATGTAAATTTTAAATGGGCCGATCTTCCTTGTATTTTGCATCATTTATTTGTAATTGTATTTTCCATATGTGGCCGACCTTGTACATGAAGAGGTGCGACCTCTCTCTTACTTTGTATTTATACAAGGTCATTTCCATTCATTCATCAATCAAGCAAGTTCGATTCATTCCTTCATTCAAGTGAAGGAATTTCATCAAGGAGCAGATTGCGAATTTCTCTAAGTGCAGATTATTATCTGTCATTGCATCTAGAGTTGGTGCTGGATATTGGCCTTGTGATTGGCCTCTTTGTAAAGTGAATTGTTGCCATTATTATATATATAAGAGAGATCTTTGTTGCTGGGTTTTTCTCCCTCAAGTGTAGGGTTTTCCCAGGGTATATGCTGTGTTTATGTGTCTGATTTAAATTAAATTTCTGCTTTTATATCTGATCATAAAATCTAACATGTTGAAGGTAAGAAATTATTGAATATCTTTCCTATTCAAGGCAGATTGAGGAGCAGATCTAGATCAGATCTATAAGCAAATCTGAAGAAGTTTATGAGCAGATTTGAAGAATATCTTTTATAGCAGATTTTCTTAAGAAATCACAACAGATTTAAGAAGAATCATAGCAGATTTAAGAAGAATTAGAGCAGACCTAAGAAGACGATTATAGCAGAATTATAGGAGATCTAAGAGCAGAAGTATAACAGATTTGAGAGCAGAAGTATAGTATATTTTTGTGAAGGTATTAAGGCAGATTTGTGAAGCAATTGAAGCAGCAATACACATAATATTCATTTGGAGGTTGGTGCCTCCTAATTGAGGAAATTGGGGGGTCAGTGCCTCTCATTAGAAGAGATTGGTGTCTCTTGCTAGGTTGGTGCTCAGTTGTGGGGATTGGTGTCTCCAATGGGTTGGTGCCTACGAAGTTTGTAAGAGACATTGAATATAAGCAATATTTTGCCGCGTTTTTTTCCCGAAAGGGGTTCCACATAAATCTTGTGCTCTTAATTATTGATGTTATGTGATTGAAGTTATTGTGGTTGATTAAGTTTTGAAAAAGTAAAAGGTTGTCTTATACTGATTCACCCCACCCCCCCACTCTCAGTATAAGCGTGTGCTCATCAAGAAATGTCTTTCTTTCCTCTATGTTTCTTTCTCCTCAGTTCCTGCTGCCTCCATCCTGTTGTTCCCCTCAGAAGTAAACTTTGCCCAGTTCGTGGACTCCTTCCTTTAGCTTCCCATGCAAGGTTTTCTTTCCCAAAAAAGAGTAAAACTCCAGAATTAGTCCCCCTATCCTCGGTGTCCCCATCTCTCCTTAATATATATATATATTTCCCCCCACCCAGCCATTCTTTCACATGCTGATCAACTGCAAGTTTATGCATTACTTGTCACCTGCAATCAATTTCCCTAATTTGCTATACAACTTTATCTCACTTCTGTTAATTGACTGTTCACGGATAGTTTGTAGAAGTAATTCTTTCAAAAATAATTTTATTTAAAATTAAATCAAAACGTTGGTTATTATTTATTTATTTACCTTGATCTGTTCAAACATGTTTTATATTTTCTTTTAAATTTATTTTTACCAGGTAAATTATTTATTACTGATACCATTACCACTAATTAAATCAATTTCTTATTAATCTAATTAATACTTTACCTATTAATCATTATCATCAAATGATTAGATTTTCTATCTTAATGAATATGGTTTGATTTTGTCAGGGAGAGGATTGTGACAGTATCCCACCAGCACAGTTTATGAGTTGTATAAATTTAAAACACGTTATATAGTTTTCAACTGCTGTGATATTCAGATCTTTTCATTATCATAATTCAAATTTGCTATACCTGCCCCTGTTAGAGGGCCACAATTTGTGTACAAGCAATATACAGTTTTACTAATTCTGAAGAATAGTACCCTAAAATCATCATAAAGGAGCATAACATAGGATGTCTCTCTAGTGTAAGATACAACATTAATACCCCCATCTCTGAACTTTTATTCATAAAAATTTGATCTTTAACACATCATTAGGAATCTAGATAATTAACATTGTTAGGATCATGCAAGCATGTCGATTGTCACATATTAATAGCATTATAGGTATTACCATACCAAATTAAGTATTTGTTTCAAGGACTAAATAGTAAAAACAAATGCCCAGGAAAGGAATAATGTTTAGTTAGTGTTCCCTCTGTCACAAACCCCTACACGCAGAAGAAGAGCTAATACTTGTCTTTTTATATTATTCTCTTTTATAAAAACAAGATAGGAGTAATTACAAAGTAAATGTCAAATCACTATTATGCGCATTTTAGAACACCTCCCTCAGATATACCTTGTAAGGAGCTCCACTGCAATAGATCCATACCCAGCCTTTCAAAACAAGAAACAATTATAGAGGAAAGTTAGGGCATGGTGAAGGAAGTTACTGTCAAAATAAAAATAAAAATATCCAAATAGAAGGATGTTTCTAACAGTACCCTAACAACATTTGGGTGAACAGCTATTCGAACAATTCGAGCGCCTGAAAGACTTGGGAAATCTGAATTCTGAAATTGTTCTGAAACCTTCCAGGGTATTTGATCTCCAGACGGCTGGTAACCATCACTCAAACTCTTTAACACTGAATCTTTTGTTATCTGTCCCTCCAAGCAAACCTTAACCACAGCAGCACTTCAGACTCAGTAATTTTTAGTAATATTTTTTCTTAATTAAAGAAGGCCTATACTAACATAAAAAGATGTGTTAGACATGTTACAATTTTAAACAATACACACTAAACAAAGTCAAATACAAGGTAATATCACAAACTAATCTAGCGTTAATGTTATAAACTGTCTAAACTTTAAAGAATATAAAAGTCAAAATGATAAGATAACCTATAACCCAAAAATTGTTCAAAAGGGATAATTTGAAGTAGTGTCCTTTATTAGTTAAAAACTTAATGTTTGATATGATTAGATAATGTTAAATTGTTGTTAGCAGTAATGTTCTAAAACTCAGTGAATACTTGAGAGATTTCGAGACTGGTGAGTAAATCACACACAGCTCACAACCAAAGTCAACTGGAAAATCTCACCAATTAATCAACAAGATCAAAGAAACTTGGAGATATAAAAGAAGACTTAAAACCCCCAAAATAACTTTTGTTGACCTTTCTGCTTTCAGAAATTTGAATGTCAGCTGCCTGAAGTGATTGACAAAGACTGGAAAGATTTTTCAATGGTTGAAGCACAATTTGAGAGGCATTTGCTTCAGTTTTTTAATTGCTTTTTTTATTTACTATTTCAAAACCCTACAACTTAGTATGTTTTTATAATGTTATTTGTCTGCAAGAATATTCCACAAAGTGGAAACTGGAAAGTACCATACATGAAAGCATGGCACACCAAATGCGATCAAGAGCATGGTGACCTGTAATTATTGCAGCTTTAATTTGAGAGGAGGTATCAATCAACACCTTGCTCAAAACACTGGTTGAGATGTCGAGACATGTAACCAAGTGAAGCAAAATGTGCAACAAGAAATCATACTTTCCATCTATGAGTAGAAGAAAACCGAAATGGAAATAATAAGGGAAGTTGTTGCATCTGTGATGAACTCTGCCCCTAATTCAACAGGAGACACTTTTATTGGCCCATGAATTCAACATTCCACTCACATTGAAGCAACTTCAAGTTGTATTGAGTTCTTGGGCTTCATCATTCCTCACAACGTTCCAAGCATAGTTTGCAGACTCTGCGGACTGCTTGTGAGACTTAAGTCCCAAGTGGCCCTGGCCAGTCAACTGCATACCGCAGGACTCCGAGGAGTCCCGGCCGGGACTCTCTTGCCTTGTTCGGAGTCTCTTAAAATGGGTTAAAAGTTAAAACCCATGTTTCTTTATATTTTTTTTTCATTTTTAGACTCACTTGTGAAAAACAGGTCTGCAAATTGATTTGGGGTTGATTGAAGCAAGGAGAACGAACTAAAAAGATCAAAATAGAGCTAGGTAAGTGATCTAACAATTCTTTTTGTTTGTTTTCTTCAATTTCTTGCATTCAAAATCAAAAAAATCAAGAAAAATAAGGGGAAATGCTGCCAATTTTTTTTCTATTTTCCTTAATAGCCTAATTCTTATTGTTTCTAGCTTGGATTTGCATTCTTTTTCTTTTGCAAATGTTTGAAACTTTGAATCACATTTATTTGCTGATTTTTTAGCAAACCCTAGCTGATTTTTTTTTTCCATGTTGAACTTGAAACAGCAATGTCGTCTTCAAATCCAAAGGGAATGAAAAAAGACCCTGCATGGAAGTATGGAATTCCAGGAAATAAAAAAGGTGGAGTGACATGTAATCAATGCCAGAAATGGATGACAGGAGGAATAAACAGATTAAAATACCACCTTACTAGAATACCTAGGCAAAATGTGGAGGGATGCAAGAATACTACTCCTAAGATTATTAGAGAGATGAAGGCCCTTCTTGCTGAATATGAGCTAAAAAAAGATGAAAGACAAAAAAAAAGGATGCCCTAGCAGCAGCGATGAGTGGATCCCAATCCCATTCTACACCATCTATGCCCCATGGTGCTATTGCTGCAAGTCCAAGCTTCCGTGCATCACATTCATCTTTTGGTGAGAGTCATGATGGTTCCTTTTCTACTGCTAGTGCTAGTCAGGGTCCTTCATCAGGACCAAATTATTTTATTCCACGTAATGTTCCAGGAGCACAACCTTCACTTGAAGGTACCGGTTGGAATAAGGAAAAGCATCAAGAAGCTAGGATGGCTGCTGCAAACTTTTGGTACTACAATAATCTACCTTTCAATGTTGCAAACAGCCCATATTGGGAAGGTTTGGTGAACACCCTTACAGTTGCGGGAAAGGGGTTTAAGACCCCATCATCTAAAGATTTGAGTGGGCCATAGCTAGAGGAAGCCGTAAAGAATACACGGCTTGTGGTTAATGAGCAAAAGAAATTTTGGCGAAGAAAAGGTTGCAGCATTTTATCTAATGGGTGGACAAATGGACGAAATAGAACTCTCCTTAACTTTTTAGTGGCCTCTAATGGTGGATTGGTGTTTCTAAAATCAATAGATGCCTCCCATGAAGTTAAAAATGCTGAGACTTTATGCAATCTATTAGATGGGGTGGTCCAGGGGGTTGGAGTTGATAATGTTGTCCAAATCATCACGGACAACGCAGCTGCATATGTAGCTGCAGGTAGACTACTTATGGAGAGGTATCCCACAATTACATGGTCTCCGTGTGCTGCACATTGCTTAGACCTATTGCTAGAGGACATTGGGAAGATTTCATGGGTCAAAAGAGTGGTTGAAGATGCAAAAAGTGTTACAAAATTTATCTACAACCATACTTGGGTGCTTTCTTTGATGAAGAAATTCACAAATGGCAAGGACCTTGTGAGTGACCGATTTTAACCCTTCCTCACATTGCAAAAGCATTCTTGGTGCCATGGTCATCTCTCAAGCAAATGTTACGTGTCGATGCTTGGAAAGGAGTCCTCATTTCAATGACCTAAAGGGAGAGGATTGTTGCCATAGTTTTTGATGAGACATTCGTAAAAATGGAAGAGAGTTGATAGAGGGTAAGTAGCAATGGCACAAAAAAAAAATTATACATGATAATCTATTTGCTGTTTTATTTTTTTGAGGGTTAATTTTATTATAATTTAACATTTGTTTTCACACGGTATGAGCGTTTGGTGAGGTGGATGGAGAGGGCATGCCAATGGGTTTCATCTATGAGGCCATGGATAGGGCCAAAGAGGCCATATCAAGTTACTATGGTGGCAACAAAAGGAAATATGAAATCATTTGGTGCATCATTGATTGAAGATGGACAAACCAACTCCACCTGCCGATTCATGCCTTTGCCTACTTCTTGAATCCGAAGTTCTACTTCTCAGACACATTTAAGGCGGATGGGGAGGTCATGGAAGGTCTTGTCACATGCATTGATAGGATGATGCCTGATCGTGAACTGAGAGATAAGGTGCTTGATGAGTTGGAGGTGAGATTTGTTACATCTTATTTATGAATTTGCAATGTTGAGCCTTGACTATCTGTGAATTTTCTATATTTGGTTGCTTTTCTTTTATCTATTCCAGGTATACAAAGTTGCAAGGGAGACTCCTTTCCTCGACCATAAACAATTGAAAGGAGAGGAGGAAACAAAAACCGAGGTAAAAATGAAATTAGAAACTTGATTCTTACATATAGATTGTTTACTTTATTGTTATTTCTTAATGCTTATATTTTTTAAACATGTTTTTGTAGATCTATGGTGGGAGAACTATGGTGCTAGCACACCAAATCTTCAAAAGCTAGCCATACGTGTCTTGTCACAGCCATGCAGTGCTTCTGGGTGTGAACGCAATTGGAGTCTATTTGAGAACATTCACACAAAGAAGAGAAACAGGTTGACTCAGCAGCGCTTAAATGATTTAGTTTTTGTTCGGTACAACCTTCGCCTTCGAACTAGAAAGGTGGAGGGTGTTTCACATGAGTCCATCGACTTGGATGACATTGATCCATATGGTGAATGGACTATTAATGAACAAAATGATGAGGCTGATGTCTTACTTACTGATGAGGATCTTGCTGAATTAGAGAGAGCAGCAGCAGAAGAAGAAGAAGCAGCAAGATTGGATGCCATGGAGGACAACGAAGACACATTTGAATATCATGTTTCCCCTGTTCGATCTCCTAGTCCTCGTTCGGATACTATAGCACGGGCACCTTCTAGTTCTAGGCCTCCAAAATTGAGTACCATTGGGAGGGGAAAGAGGAAGATGTAGATTACATGTGGTTGTTAATGTTTTCCTCTTTTTGACATGATTATATGTAAACATTTATAAACTTATGATGCTGTTATACATTGAAACTATGAGTATTTGATGACTATGAATGATGAAATTTCAATTATTGGGTGTTTAATGATCATGACATGTGTAATCTTTGAATTATGAGTGTTTGATAATCAAATTAGGCTCTTATGTTCTCTAAATGCATTAATTTGTTCTTGTTTTTTTGTAAAACTACAGTTTTTTTTTTTTGCCGAATCCTAGCCAAGTCTTTTTGCCGAGTCCGTGCCGAGTTCGAGTCATATTTTTGGGCTGCCGAGTCCGAGTTTGCAAACTATGGTTCCAAGTACATAACCTTCGCTTGAAGGTACTACTTAGAACAGAGATGCATTTTTTAAATGTGGTGAGCAGCTCCTATTGGGATGCACTTTTTTTAATACATAGAATACTGTCAGTGCAGGCTTTAAGACACTGAGTCCGCATGATTTTAGTGGGAAATTGTCAAAGGATGATAACAAAAATATGCAGCAATAGTAGAAGACCAAAAGAGATTATGGCAGAAAAAGGGTTTTATGATTTATCTATTGGTTGAATAGATGGCAAGAACAGGAACTTGATTAACTTTCTAGTGATTTCTGGTGGTACAATGATGTTCTTTAAGTTCATAGATGCCTCGCACATAGTCAAGAATAAAGAGACTTTGTGCAGATTGTTGGAGGTAGAGGACCAAGAGGTGTGGAGGACAATGATGTTGACGTTATCACCAACCATGCAATAATCATGATGATGGTACATACATCAAAAGAGTAGATACAGTACTTCAAAAAATGTGCAATAATCGTGATGATGGTACATACAGTACTTTAATAAGAAAACATGTAAGGCTACATGCCATGGTTTTCTATTTCATGACCATAAGCCGCTGAATATTATGCCACAGGATGATGTAGTAAATGAGATAGTAATCTGAACATGATTGAATATAATTGGGTCCATGTTAGCCATATGCATACCCAGCCAATGAAGACTGTATGCACATACCGGATATATGTTTCTTTCTCAAATAGAATATGCATATGTTGATATAGCTTCATAACCTAGTATGACCAGAATTCATAAATAGGAATGCAGCAACCACACCTGCTCTTGTATTTAAATCTAATCTCATAATAAAGCCTTCCGGTTTTGGACTAGGATTAGTCAGGTTAAAATAAATTGAAATTGAAGGAGTTAAGCTAAACTAGCATAAAGGCTTTGATACTGAGCCACAGGTTCAAATCCCAGGAAACATGAAGAGTTGGAATTTGATAAAATACCACATCCAGATCACTGGCTGCTCTTTTCCCAACAGACAAGGCTGGGTACAGGTCAAAGATGAAATTGAAGTAAGAGGTACCCCAAAGTCATGGCAATGAAATCGAAGGTTGTCTTCATCAAAAGGGCAATCTATCATATCAAAAAAAGCTAAGTTACGAGTTCATCCCCTGCATTACCTGGATCTGTGTCCAGTCTGTACCTGATCAAAGATTCTGGGCCAATTCAGTAGGTGATTCAGTTAGAGCACATACAGTAGACTGCGGCTTCATCCCAGAACCTGGGTGAACCCATGACAAACCTAGAAGACAGCACCAAGGTGAAAGAAAAATACCTTTTTTGGTTTTTTCTTTCATTTTTAGACTTTGATTGATCATAGCTGAATCACCTAAAGCTGCTTCAATACCATCAAATCCCAACCCCTCATACTGACTTCTCTGTAGGATGTGTGTTGAAATGAAGCTGAATCGATGGTCAATGAACATGTGCATAGTTGTTGGTGCAGTAGTTGTTTCAAGTTGCATGCTGCTCTTTATTTTAATTTTAATTTTATTTTTTTGTTTGTTTTAGGGATTTGTAGAGCTGTTGAGTATTATCTGCTGCATTTCTCCATGAAAAGCAATAGTTACTTGCTTCACATTTATAAAAAATACATGCTTTACTTTTTAGCAACTTTTAAAGATTTACCTTTATTTATTGGGGTTGAATGTTAGTTATTTACAATGAATTATATTGAATTATTTATTTAGTTTTTAACTTCATGTTAATTTACATTTATTAACATTTTTTAAATAGTAATATATATTAAATGTTTACTTTATTATATAAATGCATGTCCTATAAAATATATATATATATATATATATGAAGTTAATTTTCATATGTTTTTTGCGCATACATACCCAAAATGAAACCAACTCCCAAAAAAAATTGCCATATCCAAATATCTGAACCCATACTGGTAACTTAGAAAAAAAGATCTATTTTCTTAAAACTTGGGGTCTTCATTATGGACTCCATGGTTCAGATCTTGGTAGACATGATGAAGCATTGAAACTGGGTAAGATACTGCATCCAACTTGTGGACTGTGGCATTACCCACTAAAAAAGGCCAGGTGCAAGTCCCATATCCATTTGACGGTGGAAATACCCCTCAGTCAGCATATCTAAGCAGAAGGTTACTCCAAAACAGGGGTGTTCACCATGCTTAAAAAATGAAATTAAGGAATTTTTTGTATATTGTTGGATTTTTTAAAACACAACAGGGCAAACTGCATTTTAATAAACAAATTTCATCCAGGATATGTTCACAGATCTTCCTACAGAATCAGACATAACAACCTGAGACTAAAACCCCAAAAATTACCAAGTGGGATGTAGCAATAAAATAGTAGTATCTATTGTATGTTTGCCAAATCCAAGGTTCCGCTAGGTTGAACAAGAGTGAAGCTATGGTGATGATTTTAGATTTGTGCCCGCTAATTATAATAATAATTTGTTAATAATAGAACGAAAGTCACAGATCCAACAAATGGTTGGTATAATTTTTAAATGTAAATTAAAATAAACCTACCATTTCCATTCTTGCAAGATCACTGCCAGATGTAGTTAAAATAAGCTTGATTTCCAATCTTGAAAGATCACTGCCAATTAAATTATTTATATTAATTTATATGCCAGTATTATTTTTCATACTGTATGACATGCTGCTACTTTGAAATACACACTACTTTGTAGACTTCACATACTGATCACAGAACCAACTTGATAAAAAATTTGGTAAGTGGATATTCAAAATGCTAACAAAACCATAATTTCTTCTTTCTCGCACTACGGTAGAATGATATTGCAGTGACCTATACCTCACTCAAGTTGACTTGAAACCCAAAAAGTTGAGTCAAAATACTATCCATAGTACATGGGAGATTGAGGTATGCTTGTTAAAGTAATCATTCAGCTGTCTACCAAACTAATTAACAGTCAACACTTGCAATATAGCAAAAATGTGCAACCTAGAATCATTGAAAACATAAATAAAGAGTACATAGGCTTAATAGCATAAACAGCAAGTGCTTTGTAGATTAAAGGAATCAAGTAGTTTAAATTCATAAAATTTGAAAAAAGTTGTATATACAGCCCAAACCTGAATAACACACAGTATATCTGGCAAGCGATTTGCTGTCTCGTCCACAGGGCCTGCAAACAAAGTATGATTAGTAATAGTAAAAATAATATCGCAGGTAGAAAAGGCAAGCAGGGTAGTGAATGCTATTTACCAAGCAACACAAAAAGGTGATGTGCAGGAGCATCCGACATTAGCTGTAAATCATTTGGAGAATTCTTATAATGAGAAGCCACATACAGTGCCATCATGCGCTGCATCATCCAAAATGTGTGACATGCATGGAACCACAAGTATCAGAAACAGTTGTTCCAAAAGACACTGTTCATTTTAAGAACTAACACAAATCAATCAGACCTCTGACCTGCAAAAAGATTTCGCTGGCTTTGTGATATGAAAAAAGAGTGTCACGGTTGACATAGTAAAGCTGACACTCACTTGGGTGTGGAAGTCTATGAAACAAAAACACATTAGTACAGGAACAAACATATTCTGTGGCATTCCATGACATTTAACAAAACTTGTAATACTGTAAATAGAAAAATATTAATGCACACCTCCCATCAATATTAGGAATATAGTTTGCAGCATCTAAACACAGCAACTTGTGAAGCCAAGATTCAATAGGATCACCCACAGCATATCTTATAGGCTCATCCAGATCCACTTTTCTGAATACTCTGCCTACCAAAATGTAAATATGTTTACAAAAATACCATAAAGAAAATCAATACTGAATTTAGTTTGAAACATAAGCATTTATAGCTCTAAGTTCTTAGAATTAAATATTTTTTAATAGGATAAAGCTATATGATAAAAAGATTGAAAACAGCTACTGCATCAACTTGCATTCCAAATGCATCCTGCAAATGTCTCCATTAACCCATTGTTACATTCCCCCCTATGACTTAATATGTTATGATACTGGAATCATGGATGCTAATATTGTTATTATAACTGCCTTTCATGTGAGCGTGAAATAATGGATTGAATAACTGTTTCATTTTGCAATTGTATATGTGAATGTGAATGATTAGTTAATTATGTGAATGCATCTGATGATAATGATGATGATGATATTATATGTAAATGTGAATTAACGCGTTAGGGATGGTCTAACTCTAGTTCCTGTGTCAAGTGGTTGCAGAATCGACATCGCACGAAGGGAAAAAGGGACCATCATCAGGGAGAGGACGCAGTTGACAAGGATCTATTTGTCATCGAACTCTGGGTAGTGTATCTCAATGCAAAGATATAACCTTGGCCTTGGCTTAAATAAAATAAATATTGATCATTAAAGTCAAAATTAAAATATAAACACTTAATAAGGGTATTTTAAATATAATAATATAATTATAAATGTTTAAATATTAAAACTTAAATAATAATAGTAAAAGGGCATTATATTAAAAACAATTGAAACGCATGATGGGGTGTGGAATTCGTGCAGGCGAAGGCCCGACGAACTAAGGAGGCAGAGCACGTCGCCATTATCTAGGTGCTCAAAGGAAAACGTCTTGAAATCAAGAAGCCACGATGGGAATTCAAAAAGGCAACCTCTTAAATGACGACCTCTCCATCGTGAATTCATTCTTGGCGGAAAATTTATCTTGTCATTCTAGGAAAAATGATCGGGAGAGTTCTTTCTATTATGTCGAAATTCTCAATACCTTCTTTCCGCCTTAGCTAGGGTTCCGCTTTTTCTTCCATCGTTGTCTACCTGCCTGTAGAATCTAGCATCATCATCCTAAATCAGAAGCTTTTAAGAACGGCTCTCTCAAACAACCACCGGTTAGTTCGAGATTTTCACTTGAAAACGAGCTGAGCAGGAATTCGCATGCACGTCTGTAGCGGTAATCTAGCAAAGGATTCTTCCTACTCTTCAAGCCTAAAATGTTTTTGCCAGGCACGTAATGGAATCTCTATTTGCTAATCTCATTATTATATCAGAATTTATTCCGTAAAAGTATCATGAGTTGTTCTTATGGGAATTTTCCTTTATTAGAATCGAAATAGATGGTTTTCCTTTGTGCGAATAAGATATGGCGTGGCTCTGTGTTTCCATCTTTTGAATTAGATATCGAACCCACATTGCCTTCTGTGAATATCCGGACTCTGTTCTTTTGTGAATTGAAATTCCACAACTTTCTTGTATCGGGTAGATATCCGCAACCCTAATTTCGATCTCTAGTGATAACCCGATTACTCTAGTCGACTCTCCCTTATTAATGAAGCCACTTTGGCATACCGTAATTTACTTCTCTGTTACAGTCCTGTGCTTTTGATTAGCCATTTTCCCTAATCCGCATTTCCTTACCTTGGGAACAAAATGTTGTAAATATTCTGCAGTGAACTGGTATTCAATGATTCATTTATTATCAGTCCATGCTACAGAATTTAAATCCAGAATGGTTCGTTCCATCTTCCTGAATCTTAACTAATAAATGCTCTTTTCCAATTTGTAAGTTTATTTTGAATTCTGGTCACCTAAATCTGTGAACAGCCTAGTCACCTGGAAATCTCCTGTGTTGCATATTCACTACCTTATTCAAAATTCTGTAACCTGACATCAAAATGATATGATTCTGGAAGAATGCTTTGACATACCAGCATATTTATCTCTCTCTCACTTTTCCTATTAAGTCAGCAACCAATCTTACTTTAAGAAGATCCAAATTAAAATATAAAACAATAACTCTATGGCTGGAAACCGATGAGAAGATTGTTGACCAACTTAAGATACAAGAAATAAGAAACTCTACCTAAGAGCATTTTGTCAACAACGTTACATGAATCAAGAAAACTAATCTAGAAGCAGTCATGTCCAGTAAGGGTGTATGTTGATGGCACAGTAGTGCCAACGATGTCGGCACAGTAGTGCCAGAGGCATCGGCACAATAGTGCCAGAGAGACCGGCACAATGGTGCCAGAAGCAATTAAAAATCCTTGGCCAAGGTAGATGCCAGTTAAGCAATATCAGCTTTCATGATCCAGATATACTCTGGTCAGAATGATCCTTCTAATAGGAGGAACCTACAAAAGAGGGATCGACCAACAATATAGGTTCATGGACACCAGGCTCAGAGACATAATGACATTTGATCCTTGTTGATTGCCCTCGAGAAGGGCCGGGTTTCTTCAGTTGAAGAACACGGGAAGACCAAAAGGCCTTGGTTGGGTGGTAAAGCCCCTGATGATAAACCCTTTTACCCAATAATAAGTAGCTCAAGAACTTTCTGCTTGAAGAAGATGTCAGGATAACAAACTCTTCATGCTTATTTCCAAGTATTGCTGGTCTATTTTTGAAGTTTATCTACTTTTTAAGCAGTTGTATTTCTATGAAAATGTTAATTGATGAATTAGAAAATGTGATTAGCCAGCTAGTTCCTTTCATGAAAATGTTGAATTCTTGTTGGTTGTTGAATTAATTAAGTAACTTTGTGCCCTATGAGAAAACCCTAGTTTGACAGTTTTTCTGTTATGAAATATTGTGAACGGTAAGAAGTTCTTTTTCAGCTGACAACGGTTAAAATTTAGAAGTTAGATACATCTTTTAATCAGTTGAAAAACCCTAGTTTCT
This sequence comes from Sequoia sempervirens, assembly GCA_007258455.2. Lineage (NCBI taxonomy): Eukaryota > Viridiplantae > Streptophyta > Pinopsida > Cupressales > Cupressaceae > Sequoia > Sequoia sempervirens. Next base: position 22,341 of record VDFB02377977.1, read on the forward strand.
AATAAAGTTAGTTAATAAACAGCTGACAGTTAGTTAACTGTTTATTTTATAAACCATAGATCAGATAGGTTGTTACACCCATGTAGAATAAGAACAGTCTACAAACTAAGTATTCTCAACAGACACCAAAATCATTTTATCTATGACACTGCTTACCTAGAATTCAAGACTTGACATAAATACAAATGATGGAAGCATAGTAGAATTCCATTTACAAAGCATTGCCGAAGTGTATAGAGTTCAATTACTCAGGTTAAAAATGGGAAAAACGAAGCAAAAACTCAGGAAACTTTAAAAAAAAAAACACAATATTCATAGAAAAATTAGAAATGGAGAAAAATACTGATTTCACACCAAATGTAGTGCACACAGATAAAAAATAAACATTGTACATTAAAAATGCCAATCATTATTTTTAAAATGAGTTGGGTTTTCTGAAGAAAAAGAAATTGACGTTGTCACAAAGGGCTGATCCTAAAATAGTAGGCTTGGTCATAATGGAACAGGGTCTAATCCTAGCAGACCTGTTATTTTTACCTAAACCCTCGTTAAGATATAATATAAAAGAAAAAGTGCTCATTATTGTTTAAATTTTTATTTCTAAAATAAATCTATTCAAACTAAAGCATTAAAGAAAATTTAGAATGCCCTAACCTTAACCCTAAACTAAAAAATTTCAGTATGCTCGTGCCTTGCAGCTTTCTACCTCCAGTGTAAATTGAGAAAAAAGAAAACATAGATTATATATTTAAAGAAAGAAAATCAAAACCACTTTCAAAAACTTGGGAAAAACTTTACAAAATGGCATGGCAAATGTGGCAGTCCGCAATTACTTAGGATTAATTGTCGCTTTTGATGTTTAATGCTAATATAGAGGGAATTATTCAAGTGAGTGATGACTTCCTCAGCTGAATTGATTGGGTCATGTGTGAGATTGATTGACTCAGTTTAGGTTAGGGATGAACCCCTTTTCATCCAGCCACACCCAAAATGGAGAGGTGTGGGACAGAAGACATTTTGAAGGGTACTTGTCCAATACTTAGGATAGGAGTTACTTTTTAAGACAGCAATGATTTTCATTTTGGATAATGCCACTGCACTTGTCCATGGTAAGCAACTTGAAATAAATAAATTCAATATTGAATAGGACATACTGCTTATAATAGCCATATTTCATTTGAGCCAGCCAGAATTCAACAACAGACAAACAAATAAAAAATATTTCCAGGAATTATTGGGCAGCAGGGACACAGATTGAAACAACCCTCAAACATCAAAAAAATGTAGATGAACATACCTGACACAGATCCATTGTCAGTATTCCCTAGTTGCTGACTTTGTTCCTGCAACTGTTGAATCAGCTTCAGTGAAAGTGAGCGTCCAGTACCTTCATAGCTGTTATGACACAAATCCAACTTGATATCAGAGTCTGACTAGTTTTATCCTGTGCCCTACAAGTCCTCCAATGAAACCAAATAAGACCCAGAACTTTGTATTTTGTCAAATTATGATTATAAATTGCCTCCACACGTTATGTATGATAAATGAGACCATAGAATCATTAACAATGAGAATAACAAGGAGTGCCTGATGCATCTCAAAGACAATGGTGACAATTGAAAATGCAAAGATGAGTAAAAAGAGCATGTGTTCTGTCAACCCGTATTTTACGGATTTGATTCTCAACAACTTGATTCTTCTTCTGCAAATGCTACCTGTATCTCTCAAAGTTAAAACTAACATTAAAGCCTAGTATCAATTTTAACCCTGCATATGTCAAACCATAACATACTCAAATAACAACTCACTGTAAATCACCCATCCATTGCAAGGACAAAATGTAATGTTTTTCACAGAATGATGCAATTATAAAATAAAGGCAGTTCAAATATTACCCATTCACAGTTGAACACAGAAATACAAGGTATGGGCCAAGTAGAGTTTTGACAACAGGCAATGGAATTGCAGCAGCTTCATCAATGACCAGTAATTCCACTTGAGAAAGCTTTTGATAATCTTGAGGCTGGATGTACTGCATATCATATGATTACAGTGATTAACCCTTTTTCAATAAAACAAAATAAAGATTACAGTATGAGTAAACTGAATAAGGAAAACAACAAATGTAATCAGCACACATTGATTTCACACAGTTGTTTGTACATTAAAGACAAAATATTTCAGAATAAAATTGTCTAATCGGTTAACAAATGTCAATCTACTCAGTTTAAGCACAAGCCTCCAGTCCACAAATACATGACTTACAGTTGGCAAAAATAAAGATAACATATTTATGTTAGTTGGCATCCCAAAATAATTTCAAACAAGTCTAGCCATGTGTTCTTTACTAAAAAATAGTGCTAATATTCAGGGAAATGATTGATGTAAACTAGAATGTCAAGCTACACAACCATCACCTAATAATAATTGAAGTAAAGCAGTAGAATTTCAGCTGGAAGGCAATAAAAAGAAGCAAATGCCTCAGTATCCATCATTTCTCTTGGGTCAGTTTGGAAAAAAGAGAAATGCACAGCCAAGCCGTCTGTTACAACCATAGTCACAAGTGACAATCTTTAAGGTTGCCAACGGAGGCAAGGGTAAAGTGCCAAGAGGTTTCTCTACAATGACTTTTGTAAAGCCTTCAGAGAGTACAGCAAATAGTGAGTAAGAAATAAAAGAAATATTAAGTTTGTTTCTAGATGACAAGGTGGTTAAGAAAAAATAGCTTTCTAAATGGTTAGCTGGTTAACTGATGAGACCAAATAATATCTCATCAATTATCAGAAGACATTGTATATTTTTTGCTAAAACATTTATTGTGTTGAACATTAATATGGGACTAAAAAGCTTATACTTGTTATAATGTAGAATATATTATGTGTTTTTGCTTATTTCTTCTTAATGTTAAACAAGCCTAAAAGGTCATGCAATATCTTGTTTTCTGTATGTGTCCAGTTATTTGTGACAAATACAGCATCCCAAGAAGAGAAGAAGAATCTGGGGCTGAAATGTGACAGTCCACAATGCTTTTAAGCCTTCCAAATTTGCCCACACTGCCACAGCCAGATCCAGAATCGACTAATAGTCGACTCCAAACATTACCAGTCAACTCCAGGGCATGCAGAATCATGATTTTATCAACTTGTAAGGGTGATTGTTGACTTTTGACACTTGTCCTAGGAACTAGGCAACTGTCTTATGAAGTTTAAGTCAGTTTTGAATGCCTTCAACTAACACAACTGTCAAGTACCTCGCAACTGCCCATTTTGATGGTGCCTACATGCATGCTCTTATTTTCAGGAAATCAACTTCTCCAACCATTTGTATAACTGAAGTGTTACACCTTTAGTTCTTCCCTGGGATCCAAGAGCCCTTCAGCTCAGCTAAAGTATTACCACCTCTTATCTAGAATTTTGAAAAAGTCTTCAATTAAGACTGGAGTTTGTCTCTTTAATAAAATATATAAAGAACTACCACATGGATTTGTGATTTGGCAGAATCACTTTTAAGTTCATAGAGAGGTTAGTAATTCATTCCAGTCTGGTTAGCATGACTTAGTTAAAAAGTTCGATAGCAGGCAACTAGATTACAATAGCAGAGATAGCATGTAAGAACCTATTTTACCATTTCTAAATAAAAAGAAAGCAATCTTGACATCATCCAAAGGGTAGAAGATCTTGTGGTATTTTTCTGTTTTCAGTAGTTTGTTTCACCCATAGTTGAAAAACTCGCGGGTTTTTTTGGGCAACGGGTGTTTTCCCACATTTACTCACCTTTTTTGCTCACCAAGTCAAGGCAAAAAACTCGCTGAAAACTTGGCAAGTCCGCAAAAAAATATCTCCCACGGCCGCTAAAAAAGCATTTTCATTTCATTTTTTCAGTCTATCAACTGCTCTCCTTCACCAAAAACACCCTCCCAAGCGTTTAGCGTTTAGATTAGTTTAAATTTTTACTAATTTAAAGCAATCTATATTGATTTAATCTAATTTAGGTTGTTTTTAATTTTCTATTAAAAAACTAACAAGTTGTGATTTCACTTTGTATGTGTAGGTTAATTTATAATGGCAAATAGAGAAGCTTTTGCATCCAGTTCATCCTCAGGCTCTACCCCATCCATGCCGCCATCATCATTTGTAGGCACTCATCCTACAGGAGCTTGAGATCCCGCTTGGAAATATGCCTATCAAGGACCGGACCCTGCCTTAGTTTATTTTGTTAAATGTGAAAAACTATTTCATGGAGGCATAAACCGCCTCAAATACCATCTTGTAGGCATCAATCATCGTGACGCCAGTCCTTGTCCTAACACCACTGAAAATGGGCAACGGGTTTTTTTGAGTTGGATGACGATGCACTTCAGGGGCATAGTGGGCTCTCTTCGTAGTCCACGTATCCGAAGCAAACCCACCACCACCGCAAGCCCTTCATCTACTTCTAATAGAGTACCAAGATCAGCACCTACACACATGGTACATGATTTTTTTGTGCTTAGAAACACACCTAGAGCACAACCTTCCTTAGAGGCAACTGGGTGGAATAGAGAGGTGCATGAGCAGGCAGACATTACTCGTGCTGATTTTTGGTATTTCAACAACATTCCTTTCAATGTGGCAAGTTCTCCTTATTGGCACAATTTGGTTACTACATTGACAGTTGCAGGAAAAGGCTACAAGGTGCCTTCTCGCACAGATTTGAGTGGGAAATTAGTTAATTTAATTTTTTTGATAAATTTATATTCTTTAATTTATAGCAATTTATGATGAATTTAAGCTATTTTTTGTTTAAAAATTAAAATTGTGTACATAATTTCACTTTGTACTTGTAGGTTGCTTAATAATGCAAGTGATAGAGCAAGGGCAGTGGTAGAAAAACAAAGAAATGAATGGAAAAAGTATGGCTACGCTATTCTTTCCGATGGGTGGATGGATGGTAAAAACCGCACCATCATTAATTTTTTGGTAGCTTGCAAAAACAAAGTGGTGTTTTTGAAATCAATAGATGCCTCCAACATAGTGAAAAATGCAGAACATTCGGCTCAAATGTTGGAGCAAGTTTGCATGGAGGTTGGAATTGAAAATGTTATGCAAATAATTACTGACAATGCAACAGCATATGTGGCAACTGGAAGAATCCTCCAAGATAGACACGGCACATTTTTTTGGTCACCTTGTGCAACATATGTCCTTGACCTTCTTTTGGAGGACATAGGCAAACTTGATTGGGTCACACCAATTGTAGAGGATGCAAGGAGGATCATAAAATTTATCTACAATCACCCTTGGGTTCTTCACTTGATGAAGGATCACACCCAAGGGAAAGATTTGGTGAGATTTTGTGCAATAGGGTTTGCAACGATTTTGTTAACGTTGCAAAGCATTCTTGGTCCATTGATGGCTTTGAAACAAATGTTTGTGAGTCAAGCATGGCTTGACTCAACTTATTCGAAGAAGCCGAAAGGAGAGAGGGTTGCATGCATAGTCTTCGACAACCTATTTGCACAAAGAGCTACAAAAATTGTGAAGGTAACTTCAAAACTTTGAATTTAAATTCAAATTGAATAATTTTTTTAATATGATTTTCATTGTAAATTTGTAACTTTAATCTTTTTGCATTTTTATATTGTAGGTGTGGAAGCCCTTGGTTAGAGTTCTACGCTTGGTAGATGAGGATAAAACCCCAATGGAGTATCTTTAAGAGGCCATGGATAGGGCCAAGGAGGCTATAAGAAATTATTATAAGGGGAACAGCCTCAAATTTGATCCCATATGGGAGATTATTGATAGAAGGTGGAACAATCAACTCCACCAACCCATCCATGCAGCAAGCTACTTCTTGAACCCCCGTTTCTTCCATTCAAGCACCTACTCAGATCCTATTGGAGAGGTTATGGAGGGCCTCACTACTTGCATTCAGAGGATGGCACCCCAGGCTGAGGTGGCAAACTTCATTGTTGATGAATTGCAAAATTATAGGGAAGGAAGGGGTAGGCTCTTTTCTTCAGACCTGGCTAAGCGAGCAATAAACAATCAATCACCAAGTATAAAATTTCAAATTTACAAGTTACAACTATTGATAATTTGCTAAAATATGTTTTGAACTTTTGACTTTCCTTTCGAAGTTTCTAACTCTTCAATATTTTTTTTGTAGAGGTTTGGTGGACAACTTGGGGTGGAAATACCAAATCTCCAAAGATTTTCCCTCCATGTCTTATGCCAACCTTGTAGTGCATCCAATTGTGACAGCAATTGGAGCTTGTTTGAGGCCATCCACATGAAAAAGAGGAACAAACTAGCTCAAAAACGCCTCAATGACCTTGTCTATGTGCAATATAATCTTCGGTTGCGCACAAGAAAGGTAGAGGAAATATCAGGTGATCCAATTGATTTGGATAAGATAGATCCTTACAGTGATTGGACGGGGCGGGATGAGCAGCCTTCATTGTTTTCTAAGGATGATATCTATGATTTGGAGAGACAGGCAATGGAGGAGGGGGTGGATTGGGATTCTCATTAGATGAAATTGAGGATGAGGAGACTGAAGAAGTGTCATTGCCACCAGCATCTACATCCAAGATGGAGGTTGAGGAGCCACAGCAGAGTCTTACGACTAGACCCTCTAGTTCTACCTATCCCCTAGTGAAAGCTAGACATGGGAAGAGGAAGATGTAAATTTGTAAAATATATTAATGTTGTATTTACTTTCAATTTTATACAAACAATTTGCTATTTTCATTTTGTTTCAGAAATTCAGACTATCAATATCAGAGCATTCCATATGAGGATGCCATTTCCAATTTGTTTTCAAATCAATCAAATACAACTAGACTCGGCTTGTTTCTTTTATGTACTCATTTATTGACTCATTGGATGCATCTTATCATTGAATTTTGCAACAAAAAAATGTGTTTTTAATGAAATTTAAGCAATTTTTTAAGTTGTCGAGTCATGTTTTTTGGGCTTGGCGAGTTTTTCAACTATGGTTTCACCTATTTGTTCATGTTTAGAAATCTATTTTTATCTTTGTATTTTCAATATAGACTCGTAGGCATCTCCATTCAAATATTCAGAAAAGACAACAAAAACATTTCCCTTTCTACAATTTCATTTCAGTAAGTGTGCTTCCCATTCTAACAAGTGTATTTCCCATTCCAGCAAGCGTGTGTTTATTCCCAACAAGATATGTTTCATTTCCGCGAAGTATGTTTAATTTCTAGCAAGTGTGTTTATTTCCAAGAGCAATAGAATAGATTTGATTTTCAATCTTATAGGTTAGAGTTAGTTAGGAAGAGTTTGCAATCCTTAGGATTCAAAAACATATTGCAGATTGCCTTTGGACGCTAGCCCAGATTGATAAAACATAAACGGTGAGAAATTCAAAACACTACAATGACCTCATCATTAACCAAATGTGTAACAACAAAGATGACACCACTCTAAAGAGGCCAACACTAGATAAACCTAGGAAGAGACCAACAACATAGGAAAGAGACACTAACATTTAGGAACATACCATATTCAAATTCAGCAATGATAATAAATTTTGTATGGGGCAAGGGCTGCTCAAAACTTAACACACCCAAAAAAAAAAAAAATTATTCTAAAAAAATTGACTTCCTTGAGCCCAAATACAATCTGAATTGTCTCTATAAATCTCTCACAAAACCTCTTCCTTTGCTTACTTACAAACTGAAAAACAATGCTTCTGATATAAAGCTACACAATCCTAAAAAATGATGAAAAAACAATTAAAACACTCCTAGATTAAATCGACTACATGCAATCTTTCAGCTGGGCAATTGAATCTAAAAATAAGACCAAATAAATCAGCAATCTGTGCCCTCTAAAAATAGTATTTGACTTTCTTCAAAAAAAACTAATTTATAAATTAAAAACAAATATGAGATTGCTAGAAAAGTCAGCCTAAAACAAAATCACCTATTATCAGTTATGCCCAAAACTCTAGCAAACTAAACATTTTCAGCAACAACCATCTTTATCTATATCAACAACTAACTGTCATCTTCAACAACAACTATACAGCTTCACCAGCATCAATCATTCGACTTCACCAGCTTCTCATAATTTCATCAACATCAGTCAACTTCATCATCATTCTACTATTTGACATCAGAATTTCCTACATCTTCCCCTTTGATGTCAAATCTATGTATCTGCATCTTCATCTTCAAAATTGAAAGTATTATCTTTCATGGCCCTTTAGTCATTATATATATCAATTGTTCCTCTAACCTAAAAAACTAAATTTCAACTCTCTTCTCTTGTACCAACTCTCTCACGAAATCGTTTTTCAATTCTATGTGTTTTGTCCTTGCATGAAATACCAGATTTTTACTAAACTGTATTGCTCCACCATTGTCACAAAATACAACCATAGTGTTTCTTTGTTCTTCTCTTAGATCTTCCAAAACTCTTCTCAACCAAACTATTTGTGTCCATGTTGTTGTTTATGCAACATATTTTACTTCAATACTCGATAATGCCACTATGTTCTGCTTCTTTGAACTCTATGTTACAATCCACTTCCAAGCATAAAACAATGTCCTGATGTGCTCTTTTTATCATCTAATGATCTTTCCCAGTTTTTATCTAAATAATCAAAAAAAATTGAATCTTAAATTGAATAATAATGGATTCCATGATCCTTTGTTCCTTTCACAAACTTAAAGTATTTTTTTTACTACATCTAAATGTATTTTTATCAATTCAGTCATATAGCTTGAAATTAAGGGTGGGTTATTACAACTTTGTAGACCCATTTTCAGCCAATGGGTTTCTTCCCTAGTGGAAGATCTAACAGAACCCAAGTATTGTTCTTCAAAAGGCTATGATGTTCACATTCCATAGCCTTTTCCCATTCAGGTTTACCTTTCGCCTCTGAATAGTCCTGGGGCTCATAAACACTCTAAATGTTGGCCATAAGAGCAAAATTCACTGTACTCAGCTTGCTCTTGCTTCTAGATGATCTACCCTCAACAAGTTCATCATCTCGAACATCACCAATAAGCTTCTCCCACCACTTAGGCGTGTAGGAGTTATTGGAGGAGTTCGAATGCATGTAGGACTCTAACATTAGTGACCTGCCTTTTTGGGATGAGTAGAAAGTCAACAATATTGAGCAGTATTTTGCCAAAAGACAAAGGCAATGTTGGACTCCTATTGCAATCAGGACTGCAGTCAACTTTAACATTCTTTGTATAAGGTCAGGTGCAATTAACTTTCAATTTTCTGAATTTATATATTCATGAAACTTCTATCAACTGATAAAAAAGAATAGCAGCAGTTTAAAACAGCCAATTGTATATTGATTAATATTGGAAATTTTTGTTTGAATATTGCAAGTGTAAATTTACTCTTGATGAATTTTTCAATCTGCATATTTTATGCTTGAAATACAATCCAACACAATATCTAAGCAAACCAACCAGCAAAGGGAGTTATATTCAAAATACTTCATTGTATACAAAGTGTTTGACAAAATGTCTGCAAGGTAAAACATCAATATTGCAAGTTCGGAACAAAATATCTTAGTAAGGGTTTTTACAAGTTCATTATTGTGGTATATATGGATGACATCATTTTTGGAGGTAATAATGATAAGATGTGTCACGAATTTGTTCAAGATATGCTTGGAGTCTTTCTTCCTGGTATCACAGATTTCTCAGTCAAAGAAAGGGATATTTATATCCCAAACTAAATATATTAAAGAGATGCTAAAGAAGTTTAGAATGGAAGAATGTAATCCTATACCCCCATGATTATAGGATGTAGGCTGAGTAAAGATGATGAGCCTCCTGATGCAAATCAGTCTCTTTACATATCAATGATTGGAAGTTTACTTTATGTCATAGCCTCAAGACCTAATATTGCAGGCAGTAGGTATGGTTGCCAAGTTTTAGACTGCACCCAAAGAAACTCATGTGCAAGCAATCAAGAAAATATTCAAGTACTTAAAAGGCATATTAGATTTTGGGCTATGGTATCCAAGAGGTGATGACTTCACCTTAACAGCATATACAAATGCGGATTGGGCAAGCAATGTTGATGACAAGAAAAGCACAAGTGGTGGTGCATTCTTTCTTGGAACTAGTCTTATCTCATGGTTAAGTAAGAAACAGGCATCAATCTCTGTAATATACACCCCTGATTTTTTTTTTTTGAAAATCTCTGTATGCTGTTTGTATTTCACTAAATGTTGGTTGTATTGTTTTGCTGTTATGTTTAGTGCTTGTTTCCAATGTTATTTCAAGATGCATGCCAACATGTAGAATATTGCCAATAGAAGGTAAAACTAGGAGATAACAATGCTTTCCATAACAAACAACAACATATAATGAGAGCAACTGTTTCAGATTAAAATCAGACTTATTACAATGAAATATCAGACCTGATAAAGCAGTATCCAGACCTGGAAATGAACATTCATCAGCAGCAACACTTGTAGATTTGCATTACATGTCACGTGTGAACATATCCAGCAAACATATGAGTACCCACACTAAAGAACAGCCACCAAAACATGGATATATGCAGATTCTGGGCCTATACATCAGCAGACCACAAAATCCAGGAAACCCTCAAGAAGGCACACCTCCCTAGGTAGGGTGACCAGCTCTAGAAAATCAGTTCTTCACCAAATAAATCATATGAATGCTTGAAATGGGGCACCCAAACATGAGGAATCCAATAAGTAAATACCCAGAACGGAAGACCAAGTGGGCACGGAGCTATGAGCATATTTCACTTTCAAACCCTATCAAAAATGGTGATTTCCAGAATTTTAGAAAAGCAAACCAGACCTCAGAAACACCCTCAAAACACCACCAAAACTCCAAACCCAAATCAAAATACAGAAAAACATTCATCTTATCACCACCAAAACTCTGAAAATCAGAACTCTGTTGAAGCTCAATGTGATCCCTGGATAGAACCATTCCAATCAGCCTAGGGTGGATCTTTCACCACCAAAACCAACTCCAAATGGTGAGGGTTTTTGTCCTCAACACGCAGCCAAAGTACTCTGGAAGCATTCCAGCAGCATCTTGTTAAGTTGCCAAATAAAAGATGAGCAAATGAGAGCCAAAATGAAGCTTTACAGAAAGTGAGAGGGAAATTAGGGCAACTTTAGGTTTGAAACACTTTCCCTCCAAAATCCAACGCCCCCTCATGAGCCTTTAAAAATTTAATAATTAAAAACACCTTATACCTCCCTTGGGCGTCCAAGCTCATAAGGAAACTATTTCATTTTTGTTGCCTTTTAAAACAACGTTCAGTTATTACATTAGGCTCCAAGGTGCTTTTGACAATGACCACCAACTCCTTCACTTAAGTTATAAAGTTACTTCATAAAAATAACTTAAGTGACTAATAAAAGACAAATATTAAATAATCCAACCTTAGACTCACCAACACCACCTTAGGAATAACATTGCTGAAACAATATGGGCCTGGGACCAGTTACCTGAAATAGACTTACTATAAATAGCAACTTCTAAAAATAGCAAGTACTCCCCAAAACACAAAATAGCACAAAACTGAAATTCACTAAGGTGCCCTATGGCTTACTATAAATAGTAAGCACGACAAACTAGCCACTACTATAAATATAAAGTCATGTCAAAAACCAACACTGAGCCCAATGATGGCACTAAGTCCCCTAACCAACTCCATTTAGCCTACAGGAACTCTGGAATAGGCTAATGGAACACTCCCAACTGCTCAAGTGCAAGAAGGGAGCATTACCTATCAACTACAGAAGCAAAGTATATAGCAGCAATTTCCTGTTGCGCTCAGATTCTTTGGATGAAACAAACTTTAAAGGATATCAAAGTACAATCAAATCATCCAATATCCATATTCTGTGACAATATCAATGCTATCAATATCTCAAAGAATCTAGTGATCCACTCAAGAACAAAACATATTCTCATAAAATATCACTTCTTGAGGGAGCAAGTAGCAAATGAACAAGTAAAGTTTGAGTATGTTGACACTCATGATCAGATTGTGAATATCTTTACTAAGCCTCTTCCAAAAGAGACTTTTGAGTTTCTAAGACAAAAATTGGGTGTAACGTCACCATTTTTACACCATGTTCTGAGAGCATTGGCCAATTTCTGAGGTTTTTTGTAAGTTTCCAGAAGAGTTGGGAAACTCCAAAGTTCTTAGAGGATGCTGTTTTGGAGTTACAAGGCTTCTTTTGTTGGCAATGAGCTCTATGGACAATATTGATCTGAATGACACTCTCTAAAATGTTTTATGACTTTTGGGATGTTCTCCAAAATTCTCGGAGAGCACGTCTATTTATAGTAAGTCACCAAATTAGCTTCTAGTATTCACCAACTATCTCAGTATCATATTGGCGTGGTCAAATTTGGATTCCAATGTGTTTCAGGATTTTCTACAATTTGGCTTTTTTGTAAGTTATGTTTTATCATTATTTTTTATAACTTAACTATAATATCTTTTCGAAAAGGTATTTTAATTCCCCATTTGGATGCCTAGGTGAAGCCTTGCACATGAAAAAAAAAAATATTTTATTTTAAAAGGGAATTCAATGGAAAAGGTGATTAAATGTTTGCACATAATGAATTATTAAGTTAAAACAAAAGCGTTTTTTGGAAGAAAAAATGCGAAAAAGCAAAAACAACACTTTTTCAAAAAAAGTAAAAAAATATATTTTTTCAAAAAAACATCAAAAAAGCTATAAAAGGAGGTGTTGGGGGTTCAATTGGATATGTTCAATCTTTGAGGACGAAATCCCTCATAGATTTCTAGTTTCGGAATTGCAAGATATTCCCTAGCTAGACTATGGTGTGATTCTAGCCAGGGATCACCATTGGAGCTGATTTGAAGTTTCAGTTTGGGTTTTCCAATATGGACTATTTGATGGGTTTTAGCATTACATTTGGTGTGATTCCTTTTTAGATAGCAGCAGTGTTGAGTGTGGAGTGCTTTTAGGGGGTCATACCATTGTTCCTACCTACTACAACTGTAGTTTCAGACCTACAAATGTCTGATTTATCCTTTCCAAAACAATGATACGCTCTTTTCATGAGTTTGGGTGAGAATTGGCACTGTTGTTTGAGTGCTAATATAGTTGGTGATCATTTTGGCACATGGGAGGTAGCTAGGTGAAGTTTCCTGAGTCATCTATCTTGCTGCCCAGACTGCTGCAGCAAAGTTTCAAACTTATATCAGACTTCCACATGCCAAATTCTAAGGTAGATTCGCTATTACAATGTTGGGTGGTTAGTTTCCTAAGTTGGGGGTACATTTGGGGTGCTTTAATCAGCTTCATAGCACATTAATATTTGTAACAACAGATATGTATTTGGTTTGTAAGAGCTAACATTGTAACACTAGGTGGCAGTACCACCACCAATCTTACTCTTATCACATGTTGTTACTTACCCCACTGCATAAGTGGCTCTTATTACTCACCCCATTGCATAAGTGGTTTTCTAGTACTCACTCGGCACTGAAAAGTGGAAGAGTTGTTTATTGGTTGTACCCACTCACCACAAAGAGAAAGAGCTTACTTTGCATTTCTTTATTCTATATGCTTTCCCACTACAAAGTGGATGTGCCCAGCTAACCCCACTGGATAAGCAGATATTACTTTCAGCTGCTCATTTCAAGTATAATTGTAATCCTATACATTGTATGCTCTCTCACCTCACCCACACTGAGAACTTGGTGATCAGAAAGTGGAAAGCAAAGTTGTTTAGCATTTTCATTCTATTGAGATAACAATTTTCAAAAAAAAAAATAATTAAAGGTAGTTATTACATTGGGAGTGGTATCACCTTCCGTTTGTCACTAAGGAGATGTACTCCTTAGAGGAAGCTTATTCATTGCATGATCTCACAACTTCATGGTCTCCTTTTTCCATTGATGTGAAAGGGGGAGAAGTATAGAGACAGGGGAAGCAACAGAGACAGGGGGAGTAGTGTGTTTTGCAGATTGCCTATATGAGGTTGTCAACAATGACAAAGGGGGACATTGTTAGAATGATTGTCATTGATGAAGGCGGTTACGTGTTTGATGGTGAAGATTCATGACAAGTTCATCACGATGCAATTCGTTGTTTAAAGAAGATGGAATCACATCATTACCAAGGTATTTCAAGGGCAGATTTTGCCATAATTTAATCATAGCAACAGCTGGTCAAATTTCCTCCATTTTGGTGCCTCCATTGTGTTATAAATTAAATTAAAATGACTTTAAATGATGGCCCATATTCATTGATTTATTTAAAATATTTTTTATACTATGGGTCGACCCTCCCTAATGTGGTGTTCTTCCTAGTGGCTTTAAAAAGAAATTAAATTAATTTTGATAAGGGCCGAGCGCTAGATGGTGCGCCCAAGTTGTGTATTAAGGCGCACTATGAAATGGTGCAAAAATTATGAGTTGTGTCTTTTGAAAATCATTGTGTCCATTCATAAAGTCGCCACTCTTGATGAAAATATATATAGAGATGGTGAGATGTTGTGATGAGTGTGTGTGGAAACAAAAGATATAAAGTACAAGCAAAAGGAGATTTGAAGGATGGAAACATAGAAGATAAAATTTCATAGTTGCCACTAGATGTAGGGTACTGGTACTAGTACGGGGACGGGGACGCCAATCAAATTAGGGTACGTGAGTTAAATGAATAAGGAGACGGCTATTTTATATGTAAATGATTCACCAAAAATTTTGGGTACAGGGACCGGTACGTTGTCTATGTTCCCAAAATGGAGTTTCCTAGCAACTATAAAGATAATTAAAGGCAGATTTTGTGAAGGAATTATGGCAGATTTATAGAGAAGAATATAAGTTATATTTGAAGAGAAGAACTTGCTAATTGAATGTGATTGTTCATCATCCATTGAAAGAGGAAATCCACAAGAAGATAGTAATTCTATTGCATAGAAGGTTGGTGCCCTAACAAGAGATTGGTGTCTCTTACTGAGTTGGTGCTCAGTTGTGGGGATTGGTGTCTCCAGTGGATTGGTGCTCACAAATTGTATAAAAGAGGATAGTTGTCTCATGTATGTTGGTGCCTAAAAAGATTGTAAGAAGATTTATAGAGTTTCCATGCAAATCAAGCATTCTTCTTGTGTTCTTCTTTGTTATTGATATTGTGCAATTGATGTTATTGTGATTGTTAAGTTGAAAAGTAAAAAATTGTATTATACCGATTCACCCCCCCCGGCACGCCCCCCCCCCCACCTCTGAGTATAATCGTGTGCTCATCAGTGGGTCGGTGCCTACGAAATTTGTAAGAAGATTTATGCAACCAATACTTTGTCGTGGTTTTCTCCCAAAAGGATTTCCATGTAAAATCGTGTGTTCTTCATGTGTTCTTAATTACTAGATCTTGCATGTATGTTATTGCTATGGATAATTAAGTTTTGAGGTAATATTGTTGTGCTTGATTAAGTTGAAAAAAGAACAGTTTGATCTATACTGATTCATCCCCTCTCAGTATAAGTATTTGTTTCATCAATTGGTATCAAAAGCAGTTCCTTCAGAAAGAGCTTAACTGCTTGAAGGTAGACCTTGGAAGTGCACATGGCCGAAGGATATGAATTTTCGTCAAATAGGCCACCACTATTTGATGGAACAAATTATGCCTTAGCATAAGGATGGAGACTTATTTGAATGCTCTAGGAAATGATATTTGGCAATCCGTTGAAGTTGGCTATACTCCTCCTACAACCCCACTAACGGATCAAGTCGAAAAGAGGGCAAGCGAGAACAATGTCAATGCCAGAAAAGCAATCTTGTGTGGATTATCCGAATCGGAGTTTGTGCACATTATGCACTACAAATCGGCTAAGGACATGTGGGATAAATTGAAAAATATATATGAAGCAGACAAGGTTAAGAAGGCTAAGGAGACAAGGTTAAGAAGGTTAAGAGGGCAAGCGAGAACAATGTCAAAGCCAAAAAAGCAATCTTGTGTGGATTATCCGAATAGGACTTTTTGAATGTTATGCACTACAAATCGGCTAAGGACATGTGGGATAAATTGAAAAATATATATGGAGACAATTTGAGAGCTTAAAGATGAAGGATGAAGAAGACATCGCTGCCTATCTACTTTGCATGGATGAAATCATCAACACTATCTATGGTCTTGGAGAGGAGATTGAGGATGCAATAATTGTGCAAAAGGTTTTAAGATCTCTCCCCATGAGATTTGATGTGAAAGTTTCTGTCATCGAGGAAATGAGGGATCTAGGCTCTTTGAATATGGACAAGTTGCATGGGATCCTCACGGCGTACAAAATGAGGATGGAAAAGGAGAAGCCATCAAAATGGGAAGCCGCCTTCAAAGCATCCAAGAAGATGAAGAAAAAAGGATACATATCAAGTGAAAGTTCAAGTGATGAAGAAGAGGCACACTTTGAAAGGAAGCACAAGAAAGGATCTGACAAACACAAAGGTAAGCATGCTCTTAAATGTTTCAATTGTGGTAGAATAGGTCATTTTGCCTCTAAATGTCCACAGTCTAAGAGTGAAAGTAGTGAAGAGGAAGAAGAATACAACAAAAAGAAAGGAAGGAAATATCATCATAACAAGAAAAGAAGTGCACAAGGAAAGCAAGAAAAGAAGAACTTTTGAAGGCATAAAAAGCGTCTCTACATCCAAGAAACAAGTAGTTCATTCAAAGAAAGCAATGGAAGCTTCTCTGATAGCAATAGAGAAGAGATACTGTTTATGGTGATGGAGGTAAAGGATGATGAAGACAAAAGGAAAGAAGAAAGAGATTTGAAAGAGCACTCCGAACATGATGAAGAAGAAGATCTTGAGAAGAAACTCCAATTTGCCTATCATAAGATCGAGAAGCTCAAGAAAAGGAATTCAAGACTAAAGTCAAAACTTCAAGAGGACAACAAAACTAAAGCAAAATCATCTAAAAATCTTGAAGAATCGAAAAACATGATCATGGATCTAAAGATTCAAATTGAGGAGGCAAAACAAATTGAAGTTGTAAGAGATCAGCTAAAGGCAAAGAAATTGGAGTGTGAGAAAACTGGAGCTTGAAGTTGTTTCCTTGAGGAAGGGGTGACGCAAATACATATATTACTTAAAAAATTAGTTATAAAAAGATGTGTAAGGAATAAGTATAAGAATTGTAAATGAAACTTTGGCATACTAAGTAATGTTTAATCAAATAAACATTAAAAACATGGCAATGATTGCATTGAACATTAACAATGGCGAGTAGAGGTATGGGGGCAAATCAAGAATAAGTATAAGAATTTCAAATGAAACTTTGGCATACTAAATAAAATTTAAACTAATAAACATTAAAAGCATGGCAAGGATTGCATTGAACATTAACAATGGTGGGTGGAGGTTTGGGGTCAAATGCAATGTCCCTTTAGGGGTTTGGGTGTAGAGCCCCCAATGGGGTCAATGGGCAATGCCCCTTGTGAGGATTTGGGGGTAGAGTCCTCGATGGAGTCAAGGGGAAAATCCCCTTGCAAGGGTCTGGGGACAAAGCCCCCAATGGAGTCGAGGGATAGCGCCCCTCACAAGATCCGAGGGAAATGCCCTTGGCCCATTGCCTGTCATAATAAACAACAAGGTCAAGGGGCGAAGCCCTCAACACCAAGCACAAATTAAGGCCTTCAAAACCTCACAAACCTTCATTACAAATGTTATTTTCACAAATTTATCACTTATTTTTTGTAACACTTGGAAGTCCTTGGGGTGGTTGGGAGACTCCTCAAAATCTCTTGAACGTCTTGCGAACATCCCACGGTCCTCGAACTAGGGGACATCTTGGAAACATCCCCAAGACTTAAGCAGCTGTGGTGGGGCGTCGCCTCCAAGTCTCCACATCACAGGAATGTCCCTGTTTCGAAAACATGGGGATTTTGGTGGGGGGCACATCCTCGTGGAACGCTGTTTTCCACTAAACCATCTCTTTGAGAAGCATTCTGCATACATTCAAAAAGATATACCCTTATTTCTAGACAATTATTTGCACTTGTTTCATAATTGTAAACTATTCATTGTTTCAATTCTCAGATAATTAAATAGTTAAAAAAATCCATGGTATTTACTAATGGGCTTTCCCAATGAAACATGTATGCAAGCCACCAATAAACAAAATATTTTAGGCTAGCTGTTATACCACAAGTAAATACAATTGATATTTATATGCAATAACCTAGACATTTACAAATTATAACAAATAAGACCATAAGAAAATGTCAAATCTAGTGAAAGAAAGTGGAACACAGCAGGAAAGAAAGACAAAGTAAAAAGGAAGACAATAGCAATTACAGAAGCTGCATGTTTTGTGCAGAAACACAATCCTTGGATATGGGTCTCTATACCATAACACCATTGATGAAACAGTAAATATCATCATAAAGAGCTATCATGTCATGCCACAATCATTTAGATGGTCAAAGAATATAGCGCATGTGTACCTGTATTGTTTGTCGATGCTGCTTGTAGACATTTACCCGAATAATAGCCTTATTAAATGCTGGATTTGTGCTCTGTACCAAGTCATAGTGTATATGCTCCTTACAAAAAGAAAATGTAGCTTTGTTTCAGTATGGACAAAAAGAAAAAGAAAAATTGCAGTCAAATCTTTCTAAGATGGAAATTCATAACTAATCTGTGAGAACTGTAGTTGCCACAAAACACATCCTATATGTTTATATTTCACTACTGTTGTATTGTGAAGATTTCTACAATAAGAGAATAGGTAAAGTTAAATAAGAATTTTTCCTTATAGAATTTCATCCAGCACAAGAGAGCGAACCTTATATTCTAATGCATCAAAACCCTTGAAAACAAACTGAAATAATGTCTTCAAGTTTTCAGGACTTGGTGCTGTAACAAAAATATTTGAGTATCTGCAAACATGACAACTTATCCAACTTACCAACCAATCTTTCACACATAAAATGATGAATTTGACATTAAAACTTCAGTGACATGACATTTACCCTGCAGCAATAGCCCCAGCAATAGCAAGGCCTAAAGCAGCAGACTTGCCCCGTCCACGTGAAGCAGTTAAGGCAACAGTGCTTCTCAATGTCTTCTCAAGTACTGAATCGAGAAACGTAATCACAGATTTTGCCTTAATATTCCAAAATATAAATAATGTCAGTCATCAACCACAATATGAACTATCATATCAAATTCTCCTCTCCAATTTTTGTGTACGAGTATAGAGATATAATCTGAGACAAATAAAAAAGAGTAAAGGAAAAGAAATTCAGGTGTGTTTTCAAGGATAAGTTATTTGTTACCTGATCCAATGTGAGGCATTTGCCAATCAATGGCCCCACTGGCTGATCATCACGAAGTTGCTCTTTTAAATTTTTTAGGTCTTTCTCAGCCTCCGATAAGCCATCATCACCCTTCAGAGAAACATAGCAAAAAAAGAAAAATTAAGGTAGACCTTATATCCAACGTTGGACAACCATATAAAATCAAATCCACCATCCTTTTAAAAATAATAAGGCTAGAAAAGGGGGCTTAGCACCACCAAAATCATTATAACTAACCTCTGGCACAGATATTGATGTAATGGAACGCATGTGTGACGATACAGGCAAAATATTAAGTTCATCATCCATAATTACACATGCTTTGCAAGTTGCCAAAGACAAAATGAAGCGTTCATTAAATCGGGCTACTGTGTCACCATGAGATTCTGTTCGGAATCTTGCATGGACATCCTGAAATCATAAATAAAGTGTTAATAATATGGATACTACCATAATAAAAGGTACGAGGGCCAACATTCTGCATTATGCATACACAAACAAAAAGCTTAAACAGGTAAAATCGAAGGCAGGTGATACTTTGAACATCAGATGTAGCAATCATATACAAATAAGTATATTTCATGCATTTCTAACAATTAAAAAAGCAGCATTCACTTGTATAGACCATAGAAGCAATAATCATGAAGCAATGAGACTGCTGATTTTTTCATCCACAAAATCACTTTTTTTTATCAAATCACGGTCAACATTTTTTGACCAACTTTTCCCCGCATAACTGCAATAAAATTGTCAAAATCATGTGTATTACGGAATCAACAATTTTTTACTTTTTTTTCCTGATTTTGACTTTGGCCTACATTTTTTCATCCAGCTACAGTTTTCCCAATTTTGTTTTGGTTTGTTTAAAGGCATTATAGATTGTTTGGAAGCAGCAAAGAGATATTTCATATTTGGAAGTGGCAATTGCATTTGAATCTCACCATTTTTCTCTCAAGCTAATGATAATAGCAGGCACAGCATACGGATCTAAGACACATTTTTGTGCTTTTCAACCATAGATATTTGTTTCATGGTGTTTCAAATAGCATGCCTGCATTGGTGGGAAAAAGGGTCAAAACAAAGTTAAGGGAAACTTTAGATAGGTGTTATAGGAGGTTAGCTTGGGTGGCAATTTTAGGTTTAAAAGTTTTAAATTAAAAATGTTTATTTATGCTTATAACCTAATAAACAACTCTAATATTTAATATTTTACATTACATCTTAATTTTAATATTTTTAATTGTTTTAAATTTAAAATTTAAAATAATAATATATTTAAACAAAAATAGAAATTACAGAATTTTTTAAAAAACTTGTCTACCACAGGGATGGCAACATTGCAGAATCTGCGCACAGTTAGGGCTATGGACAATTTCACTGAGGGTTTGCATGATTTCGCCAGCGCCAATAGGGCTGCAGATGCCAATGGAGGCGGCGAGGCAACATCTATTATCGGATTTTGGTCAGACAGATCGGATGGGGGGACAAACAACCTAGTTCAAAGGCAGCAAGCTTCTTTCATTGTCGAGTCACTATCTATTCACGGAGGAGATGTTGTACAAGTTGTGATTAGGGAAAACACACACGATCAGCAATGGAAAACCCCTCCCCCCACCACCACGACCAAGAATATGCTTTCTGGGAAAGATTTTGCAGCTAAGACATCATTTTTGGACACTGTCAAAGGTGCGACCCAATTCTCTCCCAAAAAGCCTCTGCATCCGAAGGTACACACAAGTATGGATAATAGGAGGTTAGTACAGTGGTACAATGCTCTGACAAGCCTCTAAAACTAGATTTTGATGATAATTTCGCGAAAGAATTGAAGGAAAATGAAGAATTTTTCGCAGAAATTGGATTGATAAGAAGGTTTAGCCGTTTTAAGCCAAGCCTTCCTGATCTGTACAATTGGATAGCTCAATCATGAATGCCTCTCATGGAAGAAAAAATATAAATTTATCCATGTGCAAGAGGTTTTTTCACTGTGGTTTTTGACAGCAAGAGGGACAGGAACACAATTTTAAGTTATGTATAGTCATGGGGACAAAGCATGCTAATGCTAAAATCATGGCATCCACACTTTAATCCGTCCACTGAATCATTTTCAGTTATGCCTGTTTGGGTTCGCCTTCCAAATCTTCCCCTCCACTACTAATTCAAATCCTGCTTTGTAGCAATTGGCAACTCCGTTACCAATTTTGATACCACAGATAAGGATTCAACAGACTATATTCACACAATCTTCACTCATATTTTGATGGAATTGGACACTTTCAAGGATTTACCGGCAGAAATAATCTTCAATGCCAATGGGCAAGGATGGACACAATCCCTAGACTATAAAGGTTTAACCATCAGATGTAGAAGATGCTATAAGACTGGGCATATAGCAGCAGATTGTCCAGACATTAAAATCCAAGCAAAGAAAGAAGTTTTGTGGTGGAGAGATGCTTCTCCCAAACACTATACTGTCCAAAGTTCTTCCAAAAGGCATGAATCTTCCCCAAAAGTTGATACAAGGAAGGAGAAAGCTTTACAAGATGATAAGCTCTCTTTAGAGGCAATTATGGATCAAAAACAGATTCTCCAAGTAGCTACGGGCAGTTCAAATTCATCAAAAATCGGATACAACTCTACATCAGAGTTCAATCAAACAGTTGTTTTGAATTTGGATCCAATGGCCAAACATTCTTCAGAACCCTCAAAGAATGACAAGGGGCCCCTCATTTTGGGAGATGAGAGTACATCAACCCAGACTCTATCTCAACTTTGCCATTCACTAGAAGAGAAAAATGATGAAGGTGGGGCCAATGAATGGCACACAGTGCAGAAAAAGAAAAAGAAAATCCTCAAAAGTGAAGAAGTCTGTAATAAAATGTATTTGCGGTCTCACACAAAATCAAGTGTCAAAACCACAACGTATTCTAAGTGATTTTAGGTGCTAAGAGTTGCTAGGCAAAATAGTTACCAGGTTTTAGTATATTACCTGGTTATGACATGTTAAGGGCAGATGCACAAAACCTTACGTAAATCATAAATTTTGATTAATATAAAGCAGCACAATGTTGCAGCTTACCTACCAAAAAAAATAGAAATTACAGATTTATATCATTCAGATTTAATCATAAATGTTAATCAAAATTTTAGTAATTAAGGAACTAATTCCGAAAAATTCCTTGGCCAAACTTGAACATGACTTTGTGTTGAAACAACTCAAGAGAGGTTCTAAACCAAGAGCTTTGTCATCAAGACCTACAGCCCTCTAGTGTAGCTCTCTTCATAGCAGCAAGAGTCATCGGCTACATCTAATTTTTTGAAACTTTGTACTTAGTTTGTAGGTTGACTTTGTATAAAGTAGATTGTAATTGAAATTTGAAAACTATTAGTATCTAGTTATTATTAAATATTAAATGTAATATTAATGGTCATCTTTGCCTTATTTACTCTTTAGTTAGTTGTAAGTTAACTTGTAGTTAACTTACTCTTTAGCTTTCGTTTGCTTCAGTTAACGCTTAGTTAACTCTTTCAGTTTAGCTTTAGTCTCTTTCAGTTACGTTTAGTTAACTCTTTCAATTAACTAAATCTTCTCCCTAATTTATAGGGTTTGTAAAGTCTATAAGAGCAAGGCTCTTCTTTAATAAAATTAATTTGATTATTCAGTAAATTATCTTTCTGAGATTTTATCAACATGGTATCAGAGCTCATGTTCGAAACTGGTTAGCTGTTTTTTTCGAAGGCTTGTCTTGAGTGAAAAATCGCAGAAGTTGTTGAAGCTGTTCATGAAGATTTTTGAAGTTTTTGTTCAAGCAAACTCGAATGAGGTTCTCTGCTCAAAATCCTGACCTCCTTCAAAAGGGTTTGCATCAGTTTTTCTGACCTTTGTCCTGCAGTCGCGAATTTTTTTGGGTGGAATTGTGCAGATTTTCTAATGGTGTTTTTTCGCGACTTGTAACTCGCAATTTTTGGGTGTTATGTCGAACTCTCTTTTTTTGGTGCCTATTTGTGGTGAAGTCGCAAACCCTTTGCTCTACATTTGGTCCCATTTTGGCTCACGACTTTCTAAGTTTGCAGGTTTCTTCTTGCATGCCCTAGGCGATTTTTGGCTGCAGATTTTATTGAGTTTATTTGTGACACGGGTTTCTACACGTTTTCCTAGGTTTTCTGGGCCGTGTGACTGTAGATTTTGTAAGCATATTTTTTTGTGAGGATTTTTCTAAGCGCTTAGGGTTTCTGCAAAGTCGGACAGGGTTATTTATCCTCTATTTCCAGCCAGATTTTCATTCCGATTGCAGATTCTTTGTGGGTTTTTCGAGATATTTTTTGAGTTGCCTCTATTTTTTTCTGGGTACATCGAAATCTATGCCTTGAAATTTGTGCCAACGGATTTGTCTTGAATCTTGTGCCAATTTTTTTGAGGTGATTTTTTGATATTTCATGGCAGTTTGAAGAAAAAGTCTTTTTGGAGCCAGTTTTGACAGAAATTCTAGAAAAATAAAATTTCTGTAGAGTTTTCGAAATTTTTCTTAAAAAAATTTACAATTTCTAAGCCTCTCTTTCAGACGATTTTTGAAAAATCGGGTCTTGTACCAACTGATTGTCCAGTGTTTTGCCAGCTGATCACAAAGTTACCTCATTTTTCGTGCTTTGGAAAACGGGAGGGATGGCATCTTTGTCCAATATTATATTGGAAAGTTCGCAAAGGTTCAATGGAAAGAATTACAACACATGGAAGCAGAGGATGCTTACCATCTTTGAGTACCGGTGTCTATATGAGCTTGTTCTTGGCACAGAAGTTCATCCCACTGCTGCTGCGAAGGATCAGGACAAGTATGATGGAAGTAATAGAGAGGCAGACATGCTTCTTATATTATTTATCGTCGATGAGATGTTACTAGAAATACCATCTAGGAAATTTGTTGCAAAGATCTGGAAGCATTTGAAAGATCTTCATGAGACCTTAGACAAGGGAAGGGCTTTCTTTCTGAAGAATATGCTCTTTTCTATTATGATGGATGACAAAGTGTCTTTGCAGGAGCACTTGATGAAAATAAAAAATATTCGCGATCAATTGGAGGCCATTGGTCGTAAAATAGAAGAGGAGGATATGGTTGTGATCACTTTGAAAAGTTTGCCACGTTCCTACAAGCACTTCATCAAAACGCTCAACATTACATCCACCAATGTTGACTTGAAGTTTGATGAGATGTGCAACAAGCTTTTGCAGCAAGATAGGTGGAAGAAGCAGTTTGGGAGCAGCAATGAGTCTCTTACTGTTGAACAAGCATTTACTGCCAAAGACGTTGGCAAAGGCAAATCCACTCAGCAGAAAGAACAAGGTGATTCAGAGAAGGGCTCTAAGAAGTCTTTTAATTGCCATTACTGTGGGAAGATTGGTCATATACAGAGGTATTGCAGAAAGCGGTTGGTTGATGAGAAGTCCAACCAGGAAGCATCTCAACAAAGTGCTCACGTAGCGGAGCAGGCTGAGCAAAAGGAGTCTGCACACTATGCATTTTGATGACCAACACAATATGGGTAGACTTAGTTTTTTGTTTGTACGATGACCATTAAGGGAGGGTATTAAATATTAAATCTAATATTAATGGTCATCTTTTCCTTATTTACTCTTTAGTTAGTCGTAAGTTAACCTGTAGTTAACTTACTCTTTAGCTTTCGTTTGCTTCAGTTAACGCTTAGTTAACTCTTTCAGTTTAGCTTTAGTCTCTTTCAGTTACGTTTAGTTAACTCTTTCAATTAACTAAATCTTCTCCCTAATTTATAGGGTTTGTAAAGTCTATAAGAGCAAGGCTCTTCTTTAATAAAATTAATCTAATTATTCAGCAAATTATCTTTCTAAGATTTTATCAACAATTATCACTTGTGCGCTATGCAGCATGTATGGTGCAATGTAATGTGATCAAGGATATAAATATAAATGAGAAAAGCTATATTCCACAATTCATGGGCTAAACCTCATTTATATTTGATCTCTATATCTCTATGCTATTAAATGAAATTTTTCTCTTTAATTTTGCATTCTACATCTTTTGGAAATCCATTTTTTTCCCAATTAAATCCTCAGTTTTTGAAAGAAAAAGAATTGATCTTTTGGTTTGCTGTTTTTTCCCAAAGCAATTGGCTTGTGCTCTACCTCAGCTGAACTAAATGACATCGTTGCCTGCCTCCAACTAAACTAGGATATCATACCTAACCCCAAGCTCAAACAAAATGCTTAAGTGTTCTTCCTAAATGATAAATCTAGTATCACCTATTGAATCTAAACCCACAAAGCCATGAAATATCAACCCTCCATTGCCAACATACCTCAACCCATAATGAATTGTACCCTTCAAATATTGGAGCACATGCTTATCATTAGTCTTGTGAATCTGCCACACTTCAAGGACCAGAAAATAATGCATCAAGGAATCATTTGTATCAAACTTGCAGGTCAACTCCACTTGCACCATGTGATGACCTTCTTAGTACTGCCTGTAAAGATTAGGTCATTCACTTACAATATCAAAACTAATAAATTAGATTTATCAAATACTTTGTACATTTAGGATATGCAACAATTTTGATGAAGCCCTACCTCAACAAGTATTCATCAATCCATGAGTACCAAGCATGTGCTGCTTGTGTCAGCCTATTCAAGGCCTTCTTCAAATTGCATGCACAGGTCTCTCACACATGCACCTCAAATCCCTTGTGTTGATTGATATCCACTTCTTCCTCTATCTTTCCATTCAAAAACATTGTTTTTACATCCATTTGATAAAATAATCAATCTAAATAAGATGCAACAAACATAATTTCCCTAATAGAAGTGTATCTCATGATTGGAATGAAGGTCTTATCATATTCAACTCTCTCTCTAGGAAAACCTTCATGCAACAAATTTAGCCTTGGAATTCTCTATGCTCTCATCTATTACATGCTTCACCTTGTACAACCACCTAGAATCAATCACTAACTTCCCTTCTAGTCTTGGCACAAACTCCCAAACATCATTCTACATAATGGACTCATATTCCTTTGCCATGGTATATGAATTAGCCTCCTCAAAACTAGAAGACTCTACATCAACAATGGAAGACATCAATGCAACATAACTTGGAAACTTCCTAGGAGGATGACCCCCCAAAAGAAAAAAGCTTTCACTACTACTTGTTCTTGTGCATCTGCAATATCTAAGTGAGCCATCTAGGCTTTGTATTGTACTTGACGGTAATGAGGTATTTGCTCCTACACTACAACCTAGTTGAATTGCATCTAGCATTGGTGTACTTTGTAGATCAACACCTAGGACAGCAATTTGTTCACCCTCCTCAATCTCAAAAGGAGGCCCTTGGGACTTAAAGGGCCGAGCATCCTTATCAAAAAACTTCACGTCTTGGTGGACTACTATCTTCTATTTTGATGAAGCATAAAACTTGTAAGTCTTTGAGGATTCACAACATTCCAAAAACACGCCCTTCAAGTTAGAGGATTCAATCTTCATCCTCTTTTCCTCTAGCATATGAAAGTAGACGAGACTCCCAAACACTTAAAAATGAAAGACCATTGGTTTTTCTCTTATGAAAACTTCATCTCGAATCTTGCTCTTCAACACCTTATGACAAACCATGTTCAAAATGTGAACACAATTGCACGCTTCTACCCACATAAACATGCATAAATCTAGGTCATGGATCATGGCCTTTGACGTCTCTATAATGGCCATGGTCTTCCTCTCTACCACCCCAATCTACTACGGTTTGAAAGGCGGAATCAACTCCCACCCAATCCCTATATCTTTGCAAAAAACGCATCAAAGTACTTGGAGGTATACATGCTTCCATTATCAAACCTCAAAACCTACCTATATAATTCTCCACAAGAGCTTTGAACTCTTAGAACTTCCCAAAGACCTCATCTTTGGTCTTCATGAAGTAAACCTAGGTTTTACTAGTGAAATCATCCATAAATAAAAAATAGTAAATGTTATTTATCAATGGAGTTGATAAAATAAAAATAGTTCCACATACATCTATATGAATCAAATTAATAATCACTCTAAATCTATGATCACTGCTATAGAAAAGCAATCTTCACATGCATGTTTGTATCTTTAAGTCTAGCAATCCCTACACCATGCCCTTCAAGAGATGCAATGCTCCATAGTGCAAGTAACCAAGTCTCTTGTGCCAAATCTTGCATAGTTGGTCATTGTCACACACCTAGGCTATATGTTTGAACAAATCAGCAAACAACCTATAAAGGCCATCCTCTTGCGTACCTCTAGCCAAAACTCAACCAAAGTCCTAGCTGCAACCTCTATTAATGACTTTTTGATCGTCAAACTTAGCCATACACCTAAGATCCATCATGGATGACACTAAAGGTAAGTTCTTAGTTAACCACGAAAAATATAAGACATAATGAAGTTCAGGATATTACCTGAAGGCATGCAAAAGGAAACGAGTTCTATCCCTATAACTAGATATGTGGCATCATCACCAAGCTTCACTTATATACCTATCTCTTAATTCTAAAGTTTGATGAAAGCCTTCTTATTAAAACCACGTATCTCAATGTTGCAGTATCTAGATACCACTCTACACCAAAAACAATGTGAGTGGAAAGGCACAAAAACCTAGAGAAACTTGTCTCAATCCTGAATGAAAATTCATACACTATTAAAGCTTCGCACTCCTTGCAAACTACTTCTATAGCTACTGCTGCTAGTTGTTCCCCTTCTTCTCATGACACTAAGAAGCATAGTAGCAATTCTTGTTGCATTTAAAACACATGATATGGCTCAAGTCTTTCATTCCTTCGTGAGATGAACTAGAATTCTCCTTCCCCTTTTGACCCATCCTAGGTCTTTTCTTACCATCTTCCCTCATTTGCTAGATGAAGGCTATTTCTATCACTCTTCCAATCTAGTTGAAATAGTCTCTAGATTGATCTCCTAGATGTAATCACCCCAACGCTTCTCAAAAATGGGAAGCTTCTTGTGAGCACAAACACCCCAAACAAACGGGTCTCAAGATGGAGAGAAACCTCATAGCTATAGACTCCAACACATCATCCACCACCTTCACCCCAATAGCAGCAAATTGATCTCAAAGCGTAATGATCATTATAAAGTAACTAGTCACTATGTTTGTATCGCTCATGCATGTGGCACTAAGCTTGCTCTTTAGCAACGTCTTGTAAGAATTTTTCACACTTTGATATAGAGCGATCAAGGCATTGCACAACTCCTTTATTGTCTTCTTATTTACAATGTGAGGGATCAAATGATCCTCCACCGAATCTAAGATGATTCACTTTGCCTTGGCTGACTTTCTATTATGTTCAACCAACTAGACAATATTAGTAGGAGGTCCAACCTTCCTCTCCATAAACTCCGAAGATCAAACTCCTCTAGTAGCATCTGCAATCAACACTTTCAAGGTGTAATTTTAGAAGCATCCTCTAGACAATCACACTCTGTAAGACAGAGACTAGTCAAACCTATAGCTCCTAAAACATGCTAAAACCAAACAAATCAACTGGGAATAACTTAGATCAGCTACTCATCACAGGTGTTCATCAACACTCCAATCAAGTTCAGATTGCTTCAATCACTGAAGCAAGAGCATCACACCTGTTGAAACTTGAAATCCTCCAACAATGCCCTCTCACAAGTAGCAACACACTCCATACATAGATTGGAAGATTCCGATTGTGCTTTGATACCCTCTTCAATTTTCCAATCATGGTAACCAGATTTTGCATTCAGAAAATTAACCCTAACTGCAAAGTACCTTAAAACAAAAAACTTCAATCAAAACAGCAGATCTGCGACACTAATCTACACACATACTGCTGAAAATTTGAACAGCAAATAGTCAGATATCTGAACTCTCAATACTGCATCTATTTTCTATTAAACTGAAAAGAATTACACTGCACTAGCTCAACATTCAAAATATGCTCTCTTTATCTATTTCACTGGTGTGAACTTAGATCTCTTTTAAAAAGCAAGAGAAATTGTCATGTCCCCAAAATAGAACATAGAAATAACCAAATATTGAAATACAAATAAATGAATATATATATATATATTGTTTAGTAGCAAATTTATTATAATATTATGATTATAAATATAATCACCATTTAACCATTATTCTCATCATAGAATAACATATATTATAATCCATATCATAAATATGATATAATACAAATATAAAATCATAAATATAATAACTAAATAAACAAACATAAAATATAAAATATAATAAATAAATAACAAATAAAATAAGCAAATATAAAAGATGCCAATTCCTAAAGCAGCCTCTTTAAAAAACAGCGAACCATTCTCAAGGATATAATTATAATACAAATTAATATTATTAAGTTATAAATATCATAGTAATAAAACTAATGTTCACAAG
>VDFB02377978.1:0-87429 GCA_007258455.2 Sequoia sempervirens
ATTGGAACTTCAACTCCATAGTCTACAGATTCAAAGAGATCTCTCCGAGAGATCGCACCATTGAATGCCTAGAACGGCATCAGTATCCCCAATATGAACTACATAGAAGTCATCCCTGACTTCGTAGTTGCCCAACTGCATGGTCATGTTAGATATTTTCTTGGTGCAAGTAATATGAAATCCATCGGCAACCATGACCTTGAATCCTTCGAACGCCTCTGTTTGCAGCCCCTTCTTGGCTACCACAACTTCATCAATGAAGTTATGAGTTGCTCCAGTATCGATCAAAGCAACGATTCGCTGCCCTTTGACCATCCCACGAACCTTGAAGGATTCATTTCTTTGAAAACTGGAAAGTTGAGCTAAAACTCCACCACTTCCCTTCTCATCTCCGGACTCTTCTGG
Organism: Sequoia sempervirens; assembly: GCA_007258455.2. Taxonomy (NCBI): domain Eukaryota; kingdom Viridiplantae; phylum Streptophyta; class Pinopsida; order Cupressales; family Cupressaceae; genus Sequoia; species Sequoia sempervirens. The sequence continues at coordinate 406 of VDFB02377978.1, forward strand.
AGCTCTATCTTCTTCATTTCCTTCAAAATCAGATTGTTGGTCGGAAAAATCAGAACTACTTTCCCCAGCAGAATAGTACTCAATCTGATTGAACTTGACCCCTTTAGGGCAAACATGGTCTTGAGACCATTTTTCCTGACACCGAAAACACAACCCCTTTCTTCTGAGTTCATTCAGGGTTTCTTGGTCCAACCTGGTAACATGGGGATTGCGATTCTTGAACTCCTTGTTCTGAGGTCTCAAATTATTTTTATACTGAGGCCTTTTCCCTTTATCCCTTTTCTGAAAAGGGGAATTTGACTGAAATTTCGCCTTAGGAGCAGCCCACTCCATGTTTCTTGCTTTTTTCATGGCCTCTTGCAGTGTAGGAGGATCAAAGGCTTTAATCCAGCCTTTGAGGGATTCTGTCAACCCTTCGCTAAAAAGAATCACCAATCTCCTTTCTGTGATTCCAGTCACCATGACTGAGAGTCTCTGAAACTCCGCGATGTAAGCTTCAACTGTGCCATACTGTCTCAACTGAGTAAGCTCTCTGAAATGGATCTCAGGATCTTTTTTCTCAAATCTTTCGATGAGCCTAGTGGTGAACTCATCATATGTTGTGATAGACCGATGGCCTAGAGTGACGAGGCCATGGTACCACCACTCGTGCGCCACCCCATCAAGGTGTAGCGTAGCGAACTTGATCGCTTCTTCTTCCGCCATTGGTCTAAGAGCTAGATAATTATCCAGCTTTTGAATCCAAGCTCGGGCTGAACTTGTGTCACTTCCGTCAAAGTGTGGAAGCGTAACTTTGTTGACAGCTTGGTACAAATCCCCTTGATTTGATGGTCTCCGTTGATCAAAGTTTCTCCCTTGGCCTTTGTTTTTCCTCTTATGATCCATAAAATCATTGAAGGACATGTCCATCCTAATGTCGGCGGGTAAAGAGTCATACTCTGTACGGCCTTGCTTCAACTGCTCCACAAATGAAGCATTCTCTTCAGGATCTGGCTGAGTGACTACAGGAGCCACAAAAGTGGGTTTGAAAGGTCGGGACGTGATGTAAGTGTTGTTGGACACCGTCCGGGCTGCATGCTCATCATGCTGATTGGAAGCACTATGCTCCCCTCTATGGCTTGAGTTGTTTTGCGGAGTGGTATTGTTGCCCACTCTTCCCAACATGAGCGAAACCATATCCATTAAAGCATCCATCTTCTTCTCAAATCTCTGTCCTGGACTGATGGATCTCTCTCTGCCCTTACCACTGTCATCTCTACTGTTGGTAACCCTCTCGTTACCACCTACTGATCTTTCACCTTCTGCCATAGCTGATTCCTGAGAAGACTCCCAATGAGCCCTCAAGACTTCTGAAGCTGTCTGACCCTCTGGAGGCTGATGAAGCTGGAACTGTTTTCCAACTTTCTTGTCTTCCCTTGCAAAGTACCTCTTTTCTCTGTCACTCATAGACAGACTGATCACAGGCTGGCAGGATCTTGGCTCTGATACCACTGAAATATTCCGAGCCAATTTTTTTTTGATTTTCACAAATTATCAGATTACCACATTACAACAGTGCACCGGTTAAGGTTAGATGGATAAACCTAAACGTGCAAGGAAGCAACCCTAACCAGAATGGCGCCGATGATGGCGAGCATTGGTCAGAGGATCTGAAAGAAACTGCTTATGCTGTAACTCTAACCAGAATGGCACCGATGATGGTGAGCATTGGTCAGAGGATCTTCTACACTATTACAGAAAGGAACTCAACGTCAAGTATGTGCTACCCAATCCAATACGGAGTGAGGGGCGACCATATGACGGAGTGAATACAGAAAGCAAATGCTTGAAATAAAATGCTGAAGCTGAAACCGCTCAACACCCAGAATGTGCTTGCTCACCCAGAATGGGAAGTAGCGACCATAGGGCGGAGTTTACTATTTCAAACTATTACTGAAAGCAAGAGCGAGAATTACAAATAATGACAAAGCAATATTACGAACACTGGTCAGTACTACTGCCAGTTTACAAATATAATAATTGCCTGCAATGTCAAGATATCAGATGCTTCTCAAATGAAATGTTCAACAATGAATCTGCTACAATCTTTAAGTACTTTCACAGTGTCATTACAATCATATAATGCAGATTTCTGTATGCTGTTCTGACAGATCTGTACTTTTAAAATGAATAACCAGCAACTTACAAAACCAAGATAATGTTCACAACTTGCTCCAGAGTCATCCGATTAACACGAAACCTGATGCAAAATGTCCTAATAATGATGGCAACCAAACAGAGACTCTACAACTGATCACAAAGTTTCAGATTTATTTTTCACGGTTCCCAAGACAAAACAAAAGGTACGGCCCAGCTGAAAGGTACGGCCTTCTCTTAAAATTTCAATTCTTAACAATAAAATCTGAAAACCTAGGAATTGGGGCGCCTACCCTAGACAATGAGAAATAGATGATACCCAGAACTCTTTTTTTTGTATTTTTTGATTTACAATCGAAAACGTGAATCTGCTGTAGTAAAAGATGCTAAAAGCTGAAACAATAAATACCAACTAATGATCTAACAATGCAATGCGGAACACAAACTGGATGAACTAAGATGTACTCACAAAAGACTGAATTTCACCACTTGATGTTGTCTCTCAAACACGAAGTGATGCCCGATGCTAGGAGGCCTTCATTCCTCGAAGCGATTCCAGAGCCAATCCGGCAGCATAACAATGTATTTTCCAAAGATGCCCAAAATGATGCACAAGCCTCCATTTTATAATTTTTCGTTTGACTTCACGAAACCCTAAAATCAGATTTTAGGTCAAACTCTAATCTTCTCATGAGGGCGTACTTTCTCTTCAAGTCTCCCAATTTGATATTTTAATTCAGTATTAAACTTTGGAATATGCGCCCCATTAAAATCATGCTTTTGACTTAAGAAATAATTAAAATCATTTCTTAATGAGGGCGCCACCCATAAAACCCACTTTTTAAAACAACATTAAGTCATTAAGCCTAAGCCACAAGGTCAACGTTGAAATATAACATTTAAACGTGACTTTTAATTTAAATGACTTAGCTCAATTCTCCGAAAGCGCCCTGAAGCCAAAACTGAAGAAGTCAACTGATCATTCTGAAACCGGAAGTCAACCAACCTGAACTCATCTGGAAACTGCCAAAAATAGAATTTACTAAAAATAGTAAATTCCAAAAAGTACTCTGAATGCTGAGACGAACATACCACCGCGAAGCCCTCTGAAAACCCAGAAGGAATCCGCCATTAAACTATCCTCTTCGAGCAATAACCTCCTTAAAATTAGGAAACCCTAATTTTAACTTCCGACTAGCCTCCGGGTTCCCAAGGAAAGGCTAACGGTCACTGAAAATGTCAGGCTTGGAAAGGGGACATTACAGAGTCTTCGTTAGCTGAGGCTTGTATCTTCTCCGAAGTTCAGTGATTTTCAGTTCTAGCTTTCATTTGGTGTCTCCAGGGCCCGTTTGCTATACTTACTATTTATAGTAAGCCTGAGTTTGGTTGAGAGGGACCCTTACTATTTTTAGTAAGGCACTTGGTTGTATTTTTAGTAAGGCACTTGGTTGTATTGAGCTTTGCAGAATTGATCCCAGCTTCAGACGGTATGATGAAATATTAAATATTAAAGGAGATATTAATGTTTTATTGGCTCGAATAATATTTAAATAATTAAAGGTGTTTTTATAAAGTTATAACTTAACTTTATAATGAAGGGGCAAGACATCATTAAAAGGGGGCCAGTTATTGAATTAAATTTGGGGCACCTATTCCAACGTATTAAAAGGTGAAATATTAAATGATGCATATGTAATAACATTTAATTATTATTAAATGTGCTTTTTGGAGGGAAATCGACTTGTTCATGAAGTTATATATTTTCAGCCTTGGGAATTGAGCATTCATTCGATTGAGCATTTGTTTTGATGAGAATTTCTCTGAGAAGGAGAAGCCGAGGGTTTCTGTCTCTCAAGCCATTGAAGAACGATAAACTCTTCAATGTTGCAGCCATTTGAGGTGGTGAAATATCCATTGAATTTGGCATTTCGGGAGAGCTTCATACAGAGGCTCTGTTTGTGCAAATTGGTGAAGTTTAAGAAAGGGTTTTCAAGATTGATCAACCACAGACCTGAAGTTTTATTTGGCAGCCATTAAAAATCAGAGCTGATGCATTCTTTTCCAGATATATTGGCTGCTACAGTACCCGCGCTATAGTAGACACTACAGTAGACGTGAATAGTGTTTGCTTTAATATTGTGCACATTGGAAAAGTATTTCTTGAGGGTTTGAAAGGATCATCATTGATAAATCAGAAAGTTTGTTGCTGCTGGTAATATCAGATGGAATACTTAATGCTGGGCCATATATATCAGATTCTAGAGGCCGTACAGTCCAGCACCCAAGGCGTGATCTTCCTAGGGTAAAATGCCTTTGTTCCCAGGGCAGAAAACAACCTTCAAAGGGGCGGCCAGGTCAAAGGTTAATGTCTTGAGTTTTAAATTGGTGGAGAAGCTTGTTTTTGCTGCCAGGCATCCATCTCTTGAGGTTGTTGTTGCAGATTTTAATTACCAAAATATCTGTTTGTTACATAACATCCATGATATCCCGATGCATTTGAACTATGACTGTATTATGTGGACCAGAGTAACGAGACTCACCCAGACTCGCCAGGACTCGGCGAGTCACGAGTCAAGCCACCCTAGATGAGTCCTGGGGGCTCGGACTCAGACTCGGCTGAGTCTAGTGGACTCACCAGACTCACCAAGTCCAAGTGAGTCCCATCAATAGGACTCGGCAACAGGCAGGGTTTGAAAATTGCAAAAAATTACATTTAAAGGATTATTATTATGAATGCAAAATGATGCCCTTTGTTGGGGTCTAGGCGCTGCCCCTCAACCCCGCTGGGGGCGTTGCCCCCAGATCCCCACAAGGGGCGCTACCCCTTGACCCCATGGGGGCACTGCCCCAAGACCCCCGCAATGGGTGTTGCCCATTGGGGGCATTGCCCCCAAACCCTTGCAAGGGGCGCTACCCCTTGACCCCACTAGGGGCGATGCCCCCAGACCCCCATGAGGGGCATTGCCCTCGATCCCACTAGAGGCACTACGCCTAGACCCCCACAAAGGGCATTGCCCCTCAACCCCATTAGACCAATTTCTCTGATACTTGAGATTATGGCTACTTCATCATCCAAGACCTATCTTAGACACATTCGTAGGAAGGATGCAGGCTCCTTTGAGCCATAGACTTCTAGTTATTGTTTTGAATCTTTTGATATGTCATATTTGTTTGGAACATTCAATGTCATGGAATTTATATTCCATGAGTTTTGTATACATATGAGTCTTTGACTATAATATATATATCTAAGTGTGCTATTTCCTTGAGCAGTTCAACTACAATTTGTGTTTATACTTATATGATCGATGTATACTTGTGTTAGTGACAAGGACCTTGACTGGGTTGACCGGGCAGATAGAGAGGTTGAGGCTATAGCCATGGCAAAGGAGGAGGCTAAAGCACGAGCAAACACATCCACAACTAATGTTGGTGAGGGTGGCATGGAGTCACAAGCAGAGACTATGGTTGCAGTTGCTATATCATCTAGGACCCACCTTAGATGCCTTCGTAGGAAGGATGCAAACTCCTTTGAGCCATAGACTTGTAATTATTGTTTTGATATTTTGATATTTCATATTTGTTTGGAACATTTGATGTCATGGATTTCATATTCCACGAGTTTTGCATAAATTTGAATATAATTTTATATATCTAATTGTGTGCTATTTCCTTCAACAGCTCAGCTACAATTTGTGTACTTTATACTTATGTGATCGATGAATACTGTTAAATTTAAGATCAGATTTGCATGCACAGAAATTAATTGAAAAACACAGCAGATACCTTGGGAAAACCCTCCTCTTGAGGGAGAAAAACCCAACCAATAATATCTCTTATATTATTGAGTCAATAAAGAAGTCTCCTTTTACAATTTAGGCCAATATGAGAGCCTAATACATGCACAACAGTCTGATGCAACAGACTGAAACAAACTGATGAAGAGCACAGCCTGCAATATGATAAACACCTTCTTCAATGGTAAACTCGACTGCCTCAAGTTAGGCCAATATGAGAGCCTAATACATGCACAACAGTCTGATGCAACAGACTGAAACAAACTGATGAAGAGCACAGCCTGTAATATGATAAACACCTTCTTCAATGATAAACTCGACTGCCTCAAGAGAACTCACACATACAGAAATGATATCGAACTTAACTTTATGATTAATGAAACTCAACAAGTATATATACATGTATGAAGGAGAGACGTGTCTCTTCAAGTAGCAAGTCGGCCTTGATAAGTAATATAACATTTGATAATCAAGGACTCGGTCACCAATAAAATAAAGTCTCTTCATAAAGAATCGTGCCTAAGGGAATGAGATTGGCCTCATTAACTCTTCATTAAATGATGACTCTTCAATAATCATAAGCTCGTGCCTCTTGATACATATAAATTAAATAGCCTCTTAGCTATTATTTAATTTATCAACTGAAGTAAAGGAGAAGCTGGAAGAAATACGACTGAAGCTACTTTTAATCATCAACACTCCCTCTCAGCTAGGGAGGATACTTCTAGCTGCATAAGACAAATCACCTCATTGTGATATCAGATATCACCTCAACATGATATCAACCATAATGGCTACAACCATACTATGGTGTGTACAAGTGTTCATCACTTGCGTGATGTTGTCACCTCAACATGACTTTCACCATGGCTCTCCCAGAGGGTGAAACACAAGTACAAGATGTGTCATGGAGTCACACACATGACATCCACCATGACTCTCTCAGAGGATGGAAACAAGGGCTTTCACCGCAAATCTCAAAGAGAAATGCATTAACAAGGGATTTCACCTCGAACTTCTCACGCAGAGAAGAACTCATTAATCAAGGGATTTCACCTCGAACTTCTCACGCAGAGAACTCATTAAACAAGGGATTTCACCTCAAACTTCTCTCGCAGAGAAGAACTCATTAACAAGCTCACTGATACTGAGACTCTTTCTCAATTAAGGCTGGATTCTCCACCATACCAAGCTTATCTCGAAAGTACACAAACTTGATTCTAGAGAGAGGCTTGGTGAGAATGTCAGTCGTCTGCTCATCAGTGCTGATGTACCTCAACTGTATAGCATTCCTCAATACCATATCTCTGATATAATGGTATTTAATCTCAACATGCTTGGTTCTGTCATGAAACACGGGATTGACAGAAGGCTTCATGCAACTCTGGTTATCACAATGAATGATAGTAGGCTCCATTGATTGTCCAAACAATCCTGCAAGGAGCTTACGAAGCCACACTGCTTCCCAAGCTGCTATACAAGGTGCAATATACTCTGCCTCTGCTGAACTCAACGCCACAAATGACTTCTTCCTGCTGTACCAAGATGTCATAGTAGAACCTAAACTGAAGCAACAACCAGAGGTGCTTTTCCGATCTGAGACATACCCTGCTTAATCAGAATCAGTATGACCATGCAGCTCCAAGTCTGCATCTGAAGAATATCTCAACCCATATCCAACTGTACCACGCAAGTATCTTAGGATATGTTTAGCTGCAACAAGATGTATTTGTCTCGGTTCACATATGAACTGACTAAGTGCACTCACAGTATAACAGATGTCTGGTCTAGTGTTAACTAGATACATCAAGGACCCAATCAACTATCTGTACATAGTATGATTCACCAGATCTAAACTAGCTGCAGCCTCTTTTAACTTCTACAAATTTGGACTCCATCGGTGTAGACATGGATTCACAATCCAACAATAAACTCTTCAGGATGTCCAAAAGATCTCAATAGGCCTCTGCCATACTTCTAAACCGAGGAAGTACATCTTCTTTAGGTTCAGTAGGCTCCCTCTGAATCTTCAAGTACTTGCATCAACCTTCTAACCTCTTCATCCAGGATTGCCTACAATGCTTGCCTTAGAGCACACCTCTGAAATTGAAAAGAGTTCAAGATTGTCCTCCTCAACCTCAACCCAAATCACTCTATTCTGAATAGGTTTGCGGAGCTACCAATGTCAAATACAGATAGATTATCTTGTACAATTTTGTTCTCAGCAACTGAAGAGGTCTTCCAAGGACTTTATCATCGGCCTTGCAACGCTGCAACCTTCACTTCTTCTCAGTGAGTCACAAAACTTCCTCTTGATCCTTGCCTCAGAAATTGCAAAGAAGACTTCTGGAAGTGAACTCCCTCTAGCCACCAACTCAGTCCCATGGCTGCAAGTTATGACTCCATGCTTGATCATTTCTTTGGTCGGCATGACTTCCTCACAAGATGCCTCAAGCTTTTCATCACTAAGCAATCTCTCATCACCTTCTTGCTCCTGGAACTGTCTTGAAAGCATTAGAGAGAGATTACAATAGTTTACAACTATCCAAAGAAATATCAAGGCTAGAATCATACAAGGTTTACTATTCCAAGTTATAGCAAGAATACAGAATAATTTATGAACAATATTAAATCATGAATAAATAAATAAATCAACCTAAAAGAGAAATATATCAAAAAATCAAACTGAAGGGATAAAGAACTTATCTTTATTGAATTTTGATATAACTCTTTCTTCCATCTTTTGCTCCTCTCGAGAGTGCTAAGCTCATCACAATCAAAAGACAATCTGAACAACTACAGATTTCTTGAATGCATTATGCAGTTAGCATGTAGAAACAACTCTCTCCAAGAGTTAAAGGCTCTATCCCAATGCATGCATTAGAGAATGATATCGATGTGACCAACTAATTGTAATGTCCCCTTCTCGAGCATGATCTTTCCAGTGACCGTTGGCCTTTTTTTGGAAACCCGAAGGCTAGTCGGAAGGTAAAATTAGGGTTTCCTATTTTTAAGGATGTCTTTGCTCAGTGCTGGTGGATTCAATGGCGAATTCTTTCTGGGTTTTCAAAGAGCTTCGCAGTGGTATGTTCATTTCAGCATTCTGAGCATTTTCTGGAATTTACTATTTTTAGTAAATTCTATTTTTGGCAGTTTTTCAGTTGGGTTCAGCATGGTTGACTTCCTACTTCAGTTTGGTCAGTTGACTTGCTCATTAATGGCTTAAGGGCACATTTGGAGAAATAAGTTGAGTCATTTAATTAAAAAGTCACGTTTTAATATTATATTTTAACGTTGACCCCTTGGCCTAGTCTATTGACTTCATGTTGTTTTGAAAAGTGGTCTTTTGAGGGTGGCGCCTTCATTAAAGATTATTTTATTATTTACCAAAGTCAAAGCAAGCTTAAAGTGGGCACATTTATCAAAGTATGGAATTTATTTAAAATGTCAATATTGAGCTTTGAAGGAAAAGGACGCCATCTTTGAGAAAGGATTAGGGTTTTGACCTTGAAGTGGTTTTTAGGGTTTCGAGAAGCCAACAGGAAATTATAAAAGGAAGATCTTGAGCCTCATTTCACATATTTTATCTACAGGAATGTTATGCTGCCGGATTGGCTTTGGGATTGCTTCGAGGAATGAAGGCCTCCTAGCTTGGGCATTGCTTCTCGCTTGAAAGATAGCGACTAGTGGTGAGATAGTGTAGTTTGAATGTTTTATTGTGAGATTTCTGCATTTTTAGTCTTTGTGAGGATATGTAAATCAGTTTTATGCATATTAGTGGTTTTCTGGAGTTGCACATTCATTGTAGCAGATTGATGTTTTTAATCATAAGTCATAAAATACACAAAGAGTCGTTCTGGGTATTGTCTCATTGGTTTTCTCTGTTGGAAGCGACCCTTCATGAATATTTGCAGATTTTAATATGAAGCGTATGATTTTATAAAGCAAATCCGTCATTCCTTGTAGGGCGCACTTTCTGGAGTGCCTCGGGATCCGTGTCATTAATTAATAACCATTTTTAGATGCCATTTCTTATTACTAAGTTAGGCGCCATCATTTTGAGGGTCTATTGCATCAGATTTGAGATCATTTGGGTGAGAAATAAGAGAGAGATGAGCATATGAGTGAATTCCTAGGTTGCTGGTTTTTAATTTAAAGGTGCAGATTTGTGGAAAAACAGAATTATTATTTGATCATTGAGAGATTTATTGAACTGGCATCTCTAATCAAGCCACGGAGAGTTCTTATATGATGTAATGCTAATCTTTCAAATTCTTATGCTCTTGACAGGCGAAGGATCTTCATCTTTGTAAGCTGGCAGTAGTACTGACCAGTTGTTCTTTAATATTGCTTCATCGTTATTTGTAATACTCATTCTTCTTCCAGTAATTGTTGTAATAGATACATCTCCGCCCTATGGTAGCTACTTTCCCACTCTGGGTTAGCAAGCACATTCTGGGTGTCAAGTACTTTCAGCTTTTCAGTATTTTCTTTCAAGCACTGTACTTTGTAACACTCCGCCATATGGTCGCCCCTCACTCCATTCTGGATTGGGTAGCACATACTTGGTGTCGAGTTCCCTTTCAGCACTTAGAGTAGAAGATCCTCTAACCATATGCTCGCCATCATCGGCGCCATTCTTGGTTAGAGTTCCTGCATAAGCAATTTGATTTAGATCCTCTGACCAATGCTCACACCTTGCCCACATCGGGATCCTGGTGTACATTCTGGTTAGAGTTGCTTCAGCACGTTTTGGTTTATCTTCTAACCTTAACGGGTGCATTGATTGTAATTTGAATTTGAAAAACAAAAAAATTTGGCTCAGAATATTTCACTAATCACCATTGAAATTTCAATTCTCCTCTTATTTCACAAATCTTCATGAAATAAATTGCAATAAATGAAATCTTCAAAGGATCTTATGCTAGGAACACAATCCAAGAGAAACCACTATCTCTCTTTACTAATTACAAGATCCAACTAAATGAATATAACTCAGCAAACAAAGAATACTTATCTCTAAATATTTTGATGGATGCAGTTAATGATCACAATAAGATACACTGCTCTTGTGCTCAAATTTGTCCACAACCTTCATGGTTTGAACACAGGTCCCTAGCAAGGTTAATTTGAACATGGCCTATGACCGTTTACGGTGCACTTCGTTCCCAGTTGGAATCCACCAAATTATGCAACATGCTTACTAGCATCACCCAGAGTGTTAGAAATAAATAAGGTCATCACTTATAACCTTTATCAGATCTACACAGGCTTAGCAAACTGAGTTTCACAAAAAAAAAATATATATAAACAACAACAAAGAAACAAATATTTATCTCTTCCTAGATTTGAATTCTTTGCAGTTCATCAAAGGATCATTACTGATCTTGCACTTAAGGTCAGAGATAAACTTCATAAACTCTTCATTTTAGAAGTCTCAAGGTTGAGACTTAGTATGACCACACCAATTTCTCAGGATTACATCAACCTTCCAATGACACACAGATCAACTGATCATCACCCTTAGCAGTCACGGGTCAAGGTAACTTTTCCTTAATGCCAAAAATGTATCCAGGGACAACAAGATGATCTAGTGCTAACAAAATAATATTTGAGCTCAGAAGATGTGAAACAAATAGAAGGCCAAGAACAATACAGGTTCATTCCTTCACTGTATCAACATACTCGATATTCTCAATATTCAGCGATATACTTGATAACTCCCTGCAGATCGATTACATGAAATGATGACGCCAATGAGATCTCTTGACAGCAGGTTAAGTAATCACAAGGCTCTGAGATCGCGAGCTGTATTCAGGAAGAGAAGTTCGCACTAAGAATGGATAGACAAAAGCCATTGAACTCCTATTGGGCTGTCGGCTCAATAAAACCTGCCTCTTGCAATCTATATCCTTCTGTAGATGATTTGCTGCTTCTGAATAATCAATGAAATCTGATCGGATCCTCACCCAAACCTGGCTCTGATACCATGTTAAATTTAAGATCAGATTTGCATGCACAAAAATTAATTTAAAAACACAACACAATACACAGCAGATACCCTGGGAAAACCATCCTCTTGAGGGAGAAAAACCCAACCAATAATATCTCTTATATTATTGAGTCAATAAAGAAGTCTCCTTTTACAATTTAGGCCAATATGAGAGCCTAATACATGCACAACAGTCTAATGCTACAGACTGAAACAAACTGATGAAGAGCACAGCCTGCAATATGATAAACACCTTCTTCAATGGTAAACTCGACTGCCTCAAGTTAGGCCAATATGAGAGCCTAATACATGCACAACAGTCTGATGCAACAGACTGAAACAAACTGATGAAGAGCACAACCTGCAATATGATAAACACCTTCTTCAATGGTAAACTCGACTGCCTCAAGAGAACTCGCACATACAGAAATGATATCGAACTTAACTTTATGATTAATGAAACTCAACAAGTATATATACATGTATGAAGGAAAGACATGTCTCTTCAAGTAGCAAGTCGGCCTTGATAAGTAATATAACATTTGATAATCAAGGAGTCGGCCACCAATAAAATAAAGTCTCTTCATAAAGAATCGTGCCTAAGGGAATGAGGTTGGCCTCATTAACTCTTCATTAAATGATGACTCTTCAATAATCATAAGCTCGTGCCTCTTGATACATATAAATTAAATAGCCTCTTAGCTATTATTTAATTTATCAAATGAAGTAAAGGAGAAGCTGGAAGAAATACGACTAAAGCTGATTTTAATCATCAACAAATACTTGTGTATGTGATCAAATTTGCTTCTATTTAATGATGTTATTGTGTCTTTAAGGTTTATTCAATAAAGGGTGCTTGAAACAAGTTTTAAATCCTTAAAAATCTCTAAATTTCTAGGGTTTTTTCATTTTGCTGAGTTTGCGCTGAGTTCGGGCGCCAAGTCCCGAGTCGAGTCACCCTAGCCGAGTCCGAGGTGAGTCTGAGTCTCGTTACTATGATGTGGACATTAGGCACAATGCATAAGTTATAGGGCAATACCAAATAAATATACAAAATCTTTTCAAGGTAAACTCACCAAGTTTTCATTGAAAGTTTCAACCAAGTTTTTGCAAGTCAAGTGGCTAGTATTCTGCAAGTTTGTGCCTTAAACTTGCAGATGTCATAAAAATGCAAAAAAGAACACTAAGAAACATGAATTTCTGGCTTTATACATCCTATCCACCAGAACTAAAGAAGCACACAAGCATTTCAGCATTATTGAGCAAATTGGAAGGATTTTATAAGGGATTCAAAGAGCAATTTTGTCGAATTCTGAATTTGCAAGTTAGTTTTTTTTTTTTTCCCAAGCATATAAAATATTTTGAGCATGTTAAGTTTTATACATATAAAATTTACAAATGTAATTGCATTGAATTCACTTTAGATAGATTTTTTTTTCTGATTTACACAAGTTTATGTCAATAAAAAGAAAAAACTTTTTTTCTTTTTTATCCCTGAATATAGAGTTTTACATTTTAGGGTAAAGTCATGTTTATTTTGTCAAATTTATTAATTCGATTGAAATTTAATTACCATATTGCATTTCAATTTTTCTAATGCATATACATGAATTTTTTTAAATCATGTTTAAATTGCTGTATTTTTTAAATGCTACTTTTTTGTTTTTATTAATGTTGGAAGAAAGCATACAATAGTTTTCTTTTTTCCCCAAGCATATAAAATATTTTGAGCATGTTAAATTTTATACATGTAAAATTTAAAAATGTAATTGCATTGAATTCACTTTAGATAGATTTTTTTTCTGATTTACACAAGTTTATGTGAATAAAAAGAAAAAACTTTTTTCCTTTTTTATCCCTGAATATAGAGTTTTACATTTTAGGGTAAAGTCATGTTTATTTTGTCAAATTTATTAATTCGATTGAAATTTAATTACCATATTGCATTTCAATTTTTCTAATGCATATACATGAATTTTTTTAAATCATGTTTAAATTGCTGTATTTTTTAAATGCTACTTTTTTGTTTTTATTAATGTTGGAAGAAAGCATACAATAGTTTTCTTTTTTCCCCAAGCATATAAAATATTTTGAGCATGTTAAATTTTATACATGTAAAATTTAAAAATGTAATTGCATTGAATTCACTTTAGATAGATTTTTTTTCTGATTTACACAAGTTTATCCTTTGCCGGATAAAATTTAAAAATGTAATTGCATTAGATTCACTTTAGACTTGGCCATTTTTGCTTGATTTCATCTTCAAACTTGAATCTTCATCTTATACCTTCAACTTTGATATGGATTTGCCGGAGATTGACCAGTCTGATGTTCTGATGGAGATATCCGCTGCAAAGCTGATTGAATTTCGAAGAGATTGATCCCATCTGCAAACCCTAACTGCTGAGTTAGGCCTCTCAAAAGACTAGGCACCCCTAGGCACCTGGGGCGCCCAAAGTTCCCAGACGTAGACAATTTTAGGTGATTTTTATGATCTGCTTTCTGTCTTCTGTTTGAAACCTCTTCGTTTGATCCTGAATTCCGGGTGACTGGTTGATCCGTTGGCTACGCTGTCAAGCTCACAGCGGAGCTGAGAGGATACTAAACAACAAGCTCAAACCCTAATTCCATCATTTGATGCCCTAAAAAGATGGGCGCCTTTCTCCTCCTAGGGCGTCCATGGCTAGTAGACTTAGTCATTTTTCTGTAGTTCTCACCTTCATCCTTCGTTCTTCATGCATGTTCTTCAACCCATCTTCTGCTCAGTGCTTGAACGTTGAATCTGACACCTGGCAACTAACTGGCCTCCATTGATGACTTTGAAGTTCCCGAAATGCTTTTTGAAATTGAAAAAGCAGAATAGACCCACTAGGGTAAAACAGATCGTTTCGTGATTCTAACTGTACCAACCTGATGAGAAAGTATTTTAAGCCAATCAAAATCAGTTTGAACCCTGGCAAACAAACTTTCTATTTTTAGAAAGTTTTGTCAGTATCCGTTTCAAAAGAAACCTAGAAAAACCTAGAAAAGTTACTATTTTTGGAAAGTTTCTAAAAATAGCAGTTTTCCTAAAAAGTAGCGATGAAAAACTGAGATCTAGGTTTTGTAGTTTAGGTCGCTTTGAGCAGACCCAGATCGTCAAATTTTGGAAATTTCAAGATTTTACCCCTCATGCAAGACATGCAAACCCAAATTTTGACCCTTTCGATAGATTTAACAAGACTTTTACTTATTTCTTCAAAATGCCTAAGTGTAGCAAAAAAATTTAATTTGGGGAACAACACAAGTGAGGAGCTCTAGCCAAATGCGAGGACTAGAATGAGGAAGAGAAAATTGTAAAATACAACAATTTGTAAGTTGCCTAGATATGCAATTTATGATGATGATTTTCAAAGACAATCATCATAAATTCATAATAGTTGTCAGCTAGATATTGTGTCTGCATGATGATGCAACTTTGTACTCTAGTTGTATTCAAATATGATAGAAAATACTTCCCCAACATTCTACAATCTCATCTGATATATTTTGTAACGAATTTTGCATAAGATTTGTGTTTTTTAAAGAAATTTAAGTAATTTTTTAAGGTGTCAAGTTTTTGTTAAGTCAGAAATTTTTGGTCTGCCAAGTCCAAGTATGCAAACCATGCCCTTACGTGTTAGCTACTTCTCACAATACACTATTGGCACGTGCACCTCTGATGCAGAGCAGGGGTGGAATAGGCTCACACAACCCCAAATAACACAACTCAATCACTTTCCAAGCCTCAAGACTCCAACAATGTTGATTTGCACAATTTGACTTGTATTCTCTACTAGGTTTCCAAAACAATGTTTTCAAGCATATCTTTTAGATAAGGTTGTTTCACCACTGGACCAGCAACCTTTTAGATACCCATTAGGCTTGTCTTCAACATATCTCAAAGACACATACCTTTGTTTTGGACCATATCATCCAAACAATTGCTGCTATGTTGTCCCAATAGGCCAATTAGGCCACTTTTACAAAGCAAGTACTCTTTAAACTTGTTGTCAACCCTAAATCACCACGGACAGTCCTCAAACTGGTCACAAACACCCAAAATCCACAATTTTTAACAGGAGATGGGCCCCTTAAGACACCAAACTACAAAACCCTAATTTCTAGCCTTTTTCAAGGGGTTTTATTGAAAATCCACCTTCCCAATCTCTTTGCACCTTACCAATGCATCAAACATGCTCCAATAGGTCTGCCTATGCTTAGGAAACCTTCAAAATTCACTGCCCCAAGAGATTTCCACATTTACCACCCTCTAACCACCAATTTTCACCAAAAACACACAAATTTGCTAACTAGGGCATCACACAAAAACTCTCAAACGGCCTCCCCTGCTCTTGAAAACTTCATGGACACTTAAACCTACCCTAGACCACCCATTCCACCAAGTTACAGCAAAATCCAATGGTGGAATGGGGACTTATTGCATTTTGAGTGTCTACAAAACCCTTAATTTGTGTTTACAGACCCGCTTTTAGAGATTTGGTCACAAAATGCTTAAAACTTAATGAAATCCTATCACACAAAAACCAAAATGATGCTAGTTCAATCCTCCATCGAATACAATGCAGCTTTGGATCAAAACCTGACCATACAGGCCGTACAATTCAAGAGAACAGAAGATTTTCTGGAAAAACACAGAATTATAAGAGCTTTTCTATTGATTTTCACCCAAAACTTCAAGAGCCAGCCTTTACAACGAGAGATTCAACATATTTAAGTTTTTTTCCTCCTCAAACAAACTACCACAACCAACAAAACTGACTCTCCAACTCCTATGACCGTTGGTATTCCCAAATTGTGCATTTTTGCAACTTTTATGACAACATTTGCAAGAAATGAGCAATTTTTACAATATTGAAACCATGACCCCTAAAGACCTCAAACACATGACAAATGGTCTATTATGACGTTATTTAATGACAAAACTCAAAAACCACCCAAGAACTAACATAAAACCTTATTTACAAAACTTGCAAAAAATTGAGCTATCATGGTGCCCTTGCACCAACCTCTTATGAACTTTCTTTATATGGATGTGTTTCTCCTAACTAAGGGAAATAAAAGCACAACGTGTGCATGTGCTTCCAATTTTTTAGTTTATTATAATCCCCTTCAAGGAGTTGCAAGGTGCATAGGCAATAGACTGAAATTCCAATCAAAAGAAGAAAGGAAAGGCCAAAATGGCTCAATATTCACTAGAAGTAAACTTTTTGTCATGATGTGGTATTCATGCAATATACTAGATCACACTGTTGAAAAGAAAATGCAATATGATATTATCAATTATCAGATGATAATACAGCCAATGTCAACAAATGGATCATTTATATTATACAAATAGAAAGAGTATGTGTTTTAAGAACACAACATTCAAAACAATAGTTAACAACAATTATATTAATTAAGTGCATAACATGGCGGAAAGACTGTTGCAGATAAACAAGTCTCAATACTTCCACAAAACAGGCGAGGAGGGAGACATTGAGGAATGGAGGCTTCCATCAGAAAAACTATGTGATAGCCACATTCCATTAAAAACCATGAACCAAGTTCCTAATGTGTTCATTGAGGACATGGAAATAATCATCCATGGGATCAATTCCAAAGAACATCCTCATCTATGTTTCTAATTGAAGCCAAACCCTTGCTAGAAAGCATTCAGAAGCTTTATTGAAGGCTCTTTAAAAGAAATTAAGGATATAGTGTTCAAGCTTTTAGATAACCCAGAGCCTCCTCCCGAAAACATGCACACTTGCATATATTGCACTGCCCTTTGCTGATAGCATTAATCATTTTAGAATTTCCTTTCAGCTTTTAAATGGAAGATGAATAACCATTGGAAATAGTTACAAATAGAATCAAGGCTTTTAGCCTAGCTATGGTTTTATAATTAATTTCAAAAGTGAAGTAAATTGCACCCCTGTGGCATCTTTTCTAGACCTGCCCCACCAACAGGAGCAAGGTTGCCTTTAAGCACCCTATCAAAACTTTATTTGCAATGCATTCAATTTGGGGGGCACATATTTACAAGTTCCCAATGTTCTAAGGAATTTTTTGTTCTAAATCCCTTTAACAGATTGATCAATTTAACTAAAACATATTCTAAAATTTTGAATTAAACCTGGCAATGTAAAATGCACAAGAGAGAAACAAAACCATTATATAGCTGCATGAAAAGGTTGCTGTGTGACAATATATATAAAGGGAAATTTTAGAAGACTTTCAGAAAACATACATGAGAAGTAAACTTCCTGTACAGAAAGGATACATTTTTCAAGCCCTTAATTTAACAGTTCAAAAGAGATCAGCAGTGAAATATAGCTGAAGATCAAAGACTAAAGATCTGTAACAAACCAGTTAACCATGAATGGAATATAAATAGACCCAGATAACCAACTATGTGCCTTCTATCAGAAGGTAGTTCCTTCCATGTATCTGTCAAGTAGGTTAGACAACAAAATCATAGAATTAATAATCATATATTGTTTATAAATTAACAAAACAAAGCTAAGGGTAAAATGTTATAGTCAAAACTTCCAATATGAGAAAAATCCTTACCTAGACGAGAAAGAATGTCTGCCAAACCCTCACACAAACAAAAATTGTTTTCCTCTAAAAAACGCTTGTTGCTCTTAAGACCTTGCATACTTTCGTTCATTATTAAATCTTCCTGTAAAAATCGCTGCATAATAAACCAGTTTTAGAAAACTACAATCTCAATGAAAACCCATACAATAGAGCATGCTTTGAGAAATGAAAAAAAGTGCATCGTAAAGACTAAGAAATTGACACCAGGGAAAAATTAGGACTCAAAATTCTTGCCATGTACACAAATAAAAATCACCTGGAATATGGGAACATGTAACAGTTCATCCAATTGATTAATCATATGTTCAAGGCAATCCACATTCTCAGCCAAAATAGAAAATTTCTCGGGTTCTATTCTCACAGCATCCAACATCCTACAAAACCAACAACCAATTATTTTTTTCGAAAAAAGGTGTATAAATGGCTACCATAAGAATCAGTAAACATGCAGGCAAATGTGACAGCTATACTACAGATAAAACAGTTAAGGAAGACAACCAAGCTTTTTTTGTTTTTAATATTGAAATTAGTGAACAAATATAGCTAAAAAAGCATGAATACAACCAAGTCTACAAAGGTCTAAACCAACAATATAACCACCACTTCAAACAAGAAGTGAGATCAGCTGAACCAACCATCACAGTTACAAAATATTACAATTTACAACCTAAGTTACCGAATCGGTTAGGGGTATGGGTATGGGTACGTGGGTACGATACCTTGGTACAGCAAAAATAATTTGGGGGGCTGCATGCATTTGCATACAGCCGTACAAAAAACATATAAAAAATCATAAATATAAACAAATATGCAAATAGGAACAAAATATATATTAATAATACTGAATAAAATTATACTTGGTGGCTTTACATTTATTAATAATACTGAATAAATATAAATATTATTAAAAAATTAATTTAGAAATAAAAATGTATAGACAAAATTATAGAGATTTTGTAAAAAGATAGCCTAGAAAAGTTAAATTATTTAAAAAATTAAAGTATTTATTTAAATAATGTTTCTAATTTAAATATAAAAATAAAATGAGAGAGTATGAATTTAAATATTAGAACATAAAATTAAAGTATTTATTTAATAAATGTTTCTAATTTAAATATATTAAATATTAAAACATCAAAACTTAAGAGAATAGAACGAAGGGTGAGCAGCACAGAAACAGGTCGCTATTATTTTTCCGCAATTCGTGGCACAAAAACAATGAAAAACATTTCACCTCATAGGTTTTCAACACTCTTTCCAAAGTCAGCTAGGGTTTTTTTCACTAAAAGAATTAAAAAACGTGAAAATCATACCGAGTACTAGAAATAGAATCACGTCGGATTCCATGAAAAAACGCCACATCAACACCAGAAAAAGGTTGGAATCTTGTAGTAGATCGAAAAATGTTTCAGGCTGCACAAACACGAAACCTAGTCAATTCCACAAGGCTTTTTAACTGTACCCGATTATGGGACGTATTGTACCTGGAATCAGCGGAGGAAATGGCCAATTTGGCAACTTAGATTATAACACTACATCATATGAGAAAACATTTCATAACATCCAGCTGTAGCACCTAAACCACTTAATTTTTCGATTCAACAGTATTCCTCATCTTCTCTTCAGCTTCCATAATGTCAATGACCTTTTAGCAAGTTCCTGCACCATGCTCCTCATAAACTTTCTAATCCACCATTCAGAAAAGGCAGAATTAGGAATATCATCAACATTACCAAACTTTGAGATGCCATAACATTTGCAGATAAAGCTCTTGAGCTTTCACCTTGAACACACTTCTTAGCACCCTGTTCACTAGCACAAATAGTGTTAGGCTGTTAGCCTTAGCCTTAAGACTTTAAATAACTCTCCACCAGCTGCTGAGTTTCTACCTTGGACTTGTTAATTTGTTCACAAACCTGCAAGAGGATAAGGAACGCTCTGACTTCTTTACAGAAGCCAATTATGTCTCTGCATTCACCTTGAAAAACATGCTTATTTCTCCTAATCCAAATAAACCATAATACTTCAGAGACAGCACCAACCAGATTTTATGAATCACCTTGGAGGAAGCAACATTAAAATTAACAAAAAAGTCAAACAAAATATCCCACCAACAAATGTTCTTCACCCCTTACCAAAGAGGCCAAACAGGAGTAAAACAACCCCAAATAGTTTTACCATAGCAGCAATCAAAAAAAGATGCATAATAGTTTCCCTCTGCCCACAGACAAGACAGAGACTGTTATCAACAAGCAGGACATCCCAACAGCTAATATCTTATTCAATAAAAACCATCTAAACAAACACTTATTGGGTTCAAGCAAATTAGACCAAATGAATTGCGCCTAATGGCCCACATTTGAAATATCCCACCCTGATCTGAGATATTTGCTACTGTAACTGCCTTGACTGATTTTTTTGGTTTTTTGTGGTTTTTGCTTTTTTTGTGTTTTTTAAAAGAGAATGCCAGGAAATGCAAGGAAGAAATAAATATATACAAACAACTGCAAAATGAACAAACTGCTGAAGCAAACAATATAACTTTCCAAAGAAAATTTATTTATGAAAGCT
The DNA here is from genome assembly GCA_007258455.2 of Sequoia sempervirens. Taxonomy (NCBI): domain Eukaryota; kingdom Viridiplantae; phylum Streptophyta; class Pinopsida; order Cupressales; family Cupressaceae; genus Sequoia; species Sequoia sempervirens. Next base: position 21,529 of record VDFB02377978.1, read on the forward strand.
TTTACAACACTCTCATACCCAGATAGCCATGGCATAATAGATTGCAAATCTGGAGATTAATATCAACAACTGGCAAACCCTTGTCATGGACGCCTAGCACAAAACGTTGAGTTCACCTTAAAAATGCATCAAATTGATAGCCATGGATCAGCCGCCCCAAAAGGAAGACAAGTTCTGCTCACAACCTAGGCATTTCAGCCTAGAGACAAAACGCCACCTTCATGACACTATACAGCCCAGCAAGTACAAACCTGTACGGCCTGGAAATGATAATGGTACGGCCCAGCTTGGATTCAATCAGCAATAAAAACTATTACAACTGATAAACTTCTGATTTCAAGCAATTATTCTCCTCAAACCCTGAAATACTCTCTTCAATGAGCACAATGTGACTTTTGGATTAAAGTCACCTAATGATTGCAACCTTTGGGTGATATTTGACACCTGTGGGATGCACAATCCAAGAGAAATCAAGTTCTCCAAGACCAAATAGCAGCAAAACCCTGGTTTTCTTCTCGCAAGAATTCTCCAAAAATTGATTAATGTTGAATAATAATGAATGTTTTTCAAAATCCTTTTATAACTCCTCAAAGTGGCATGATTTCCCAAGTGCCTTTTGGTCATTAAAATATAATAAACATATTTGCTTTTGTTGTGACTTTATACTATATCTCAAGTGGGCACTAAAAACAATGACTTTTATAATTTGACTTTATATCATTAAATGAGCTTTTATAATAAAGTTAATAAAGTCATTATAATATTCACTTTTTAATAATTAATTATTATTAAAGTATCACTTTAATAATTAATTATTTTTAAAGTATCACTTTAATAATTAATTATTATTAAAGTATCACTTTAATAATTAAATACCATAACTCCATCAATAATGAACATTCATCGATTCCCTCAGTGCTAGAAGGTAGCTCACTGAATCCACTGCTCACCAAGGTGCCTTACTATAAATAGTAATACCGGACCCCAACAACTGAGTGACTTAATAAAAAGAGTAAGTATGCATAAACTAAGTCCAAAACACCTCTAGAAGACAAACACTGAATATCACCAAGTCTCAGAGACGAAAACACCATTGACGGCCATTAGAAGAACCAGATAACTCTCACACAGGGCCCTCTAATCATCAATATTAGCCTACGAGGACCTAATGATAGGCTAATCCATCAAGATACTGAAGCTCACTAAGAAGGGGACATTATAGTCCGCCCTCCCTAAAATTGCTTGTCCCCAAGCAATCTCAACTCTGGATGTTGCAATGTCCTCTCTCTCCCATGTAGCATCCTCTACTGCAAATCCCTCCACTTAACCAAATATTCCTTGATGACTCTATTTCGTAAACGGCGCTCCTTGGAATCAATGATAGCCTCAAGAACTAATATCAACTTCCCCTCCTCATCAAGGGGTGACAATGTTATCAAAGGGATAACATTGTGTCCCAACGCCTTCTTGAGGCGAGACAAGTGAAATACATTAAGCACTCTGCTATCAGCCGATAGCTCTAGCTCATAAGCAACCTCACCAATGCGCTTGGAAATCCTGAAAGGACCATAGTATCGTGGCTTGAGCTTCTCAGCTCCACTCTTCCTGAGGGTGGATTGCCTATATGGCTATAGCATGAGGTAAACCATATCACCAACCTCAAAAGATCGCTCCACCCTATGCTGATTTGCATACTGCTTCTGCTGATTTTTGTGCCCTCTAAATATTATCTCTCAAGAACTACATAATATCTTGACTATCCTGCAAGAGATCTCTGGCACTCGGCACCCTACTATCCGCAAAGAGCAGATCCAGAAAATTAGGAGCATCATAACCGTATAGAGCCATGAATGGTGACATGCGGATAGACATGTGATAAGTGGTATTGTAACAATACTCACATAAGTGAAGCCACTTCACCCATGCCTTCTGCTGCCTTGCTATATAATTCCTAAGGTATCCCTCCACCCACTTATTGGCAATTTTCGTCTGCCCATCAGTCTGTGGGTGATAGCTAGTACTCGGAGTAAGCTCAGTGCCACAAAGTCTAAACAACTCTTGCCAAAAATGGCTCATGAATTTACTATCCCAATCACTAACAATACTCCAAGGCAACCCGTGAAGCCTAAATACCTCATGAAAGAACAAATCAGCAACTTGTGTTGCAGTATAAGTGGCTGATATAGGAAAGAAATGAGCAAATTTCGTGAGCCAATCAATCACCACATAGATATAGTCCCTACTTTGGGCTTTGGGCAAGCCCATGATGAAATCCATCAAAATGCACTCCCATTTCTGACTCAGAATGGGCAGGGTCTGAAGTAAACCCTCCCTCATGTACTTAAGAACCTCAGACTTAGCCCTTTCCATGTGAAGCGTTCCCAAATCTGTCTATATGTCTTGTAGTATCCTGGGTGTCTTGCCATAGGAACATCATGGAAAGCTCTAAGTATCTTTTTCTTCATACCAAAAATATCCTACCCTTGTAAATGATAAGATCATTTACAATAGAGCATCTCTCATCAAACACTGTACCATCAAAAATCTTCAAAGCACACTCATCCTTAATATATTCAGCTGAAATCCACTCTCTCTAATTAGCTGAAATCTGCCCAATAGAACACAAATGTGGTCTCTAAGATAACGCATCAGCAACTATATTCTTCTTCCCTTTGACATACACTATGTCAAAGTCATATGCATGCAGCTTACTAACCCACTTCTACTACCGGTCATTCAAGTCAAGCTGATTGAGGAAATGTTTCAGGCTATTGTGATCCGTTTTAACAACTTAGTACCCACAAGATACTGCCTGAATTTGTCCAAAGCATGCATGATGGCCAACATTTCTTTATCATAGATGTTGTAGCCCCTCTCTACACCCCTTAATTTTCTGCTCTCGAAACAAATAGGATGCTTATCCTACATAAGTATAGACCAATACCCTTTCCTAAGGCATCGCACTCAAGCTCAAAGTGCCTAGTGAAGTCTGGTATAGCAAGAACCAGGCACAAACTCATAATTTACTTGAACCTCTTGAAACACTGTTGTGCCTGATCAGTACAAACAAACACTCCTTTCTTCGTCAAGTCAGTAAGAGGTGTTGCCTACTATGAGAATCCCTTGACAAAGCATCTATAAAAACCACAAAGCCCCAAGAATCCCTTAAGTTGTGTAATATTCTTGGGCAGTGGCCAATCAACAATAGCCCGGATCTTATCTGAATCAACCTGAACACCCTTTGCACTGATGATGTGCCCAAGATACAATAACTCTATCAAACCAAAAGCACCTTTGGACTCCTTGGCATACAAGGACTCCCTCTCCAAAATATCTAACATTGTATCTAGATGAGCCAAATGCTCATCCCACGTCCTGCTAAAAACCATAATATCATCAAAGAACACTAAAACAAACCTCCTCAATTGATGTTGAAAGATCTTGTTCATAGTAGCCTGAAAAGTAGTAGGAGCATTGGTTAAGCCAAAGGGCATAACCAAGAATTCATAGTGTCCACAATGACATAGGAAAGTTTTCTTCTCTACATCCTTCCCCCTAACCCAAATCTGATGGTAACTGGATCTCAAGTCAATCTTAGAGAAGAAGCATGCTCCATGTAACTCGTCAATCGGCTCATCAATGCGCAGTATTGGATATCTATTTTTGATGGTCCTTTTGTTCAAGGTACGGTAGTCAATGCACATGCAAAGCGTACCATCCTTTTTCTTAACCAACACCACAAAAGATGGAAAAGGACTCTTACTAGGCCGAATATGACCCATGTCAGGCAGCTCCTTTATAGTCTTCTCTAACTCATCCTTTAACCACGTAGGATGCCTATATGGTGTGATCATAACGGGTTTTGCACCCTCCTCCAACTCTATGATGTGCTCAATGCCCGTGTCTGGAAGTCTACTTGGCAGTATGTCACTAAACACCTTTCTATGTTTAGTCATCAAGTCTTGTACATCTGGTGGATAACTTGTCTTTTGCTGCTCCAACTCTATAGGCATCAAAAGACACTCTACAGCCCACTCTGCCTAGTCACGGCGAATCAACCTCTCCATCCTCCTAAGAGATATCACCCGTAGACCACCATCTGATATTGCCCTCAACACATGTTTTCTTCCATTTGCCTCAAATTTCATTTCCATTTTGTGTAAGTTGAGGGCGAATTCACCTATGGCATGAAGCCATTAATGCCTAACACAATATCCATGTCTCCCATACCAACTACATAAAAATTAGCCTTGAAGTCATAATCATTTAACCGCATGGGAAGATCAGAAATCATCTTGTTACACATGAATGTGTAACCATCAGCCACTCTAACTTTAATCCCTTCAAACTCTTTTGTTTGAAGTCCACGTCTAGCCACCAATTTCTCATCAATGAAATTGTGCATAGCATCAATGTCCAATAAAGTAATCACCCGTTGACCTGCTAAGACTCCTCAGATCCTAAAAGAACCCTCACATTGAATGCTAGAAAGGTGTACTGTTGGAGTCTTTACTTCAACCTCATTTTCGGCCTCATTTGATGCACTATTAGTCTCACAACCCTCAAGATCAGATTGCTGATCAGAATTTTCTGAGTTAGAATCTTCAGCATAAAACCACTTCATTTTGTTTGCTTTGGTCTTGGGCCTCATAGGACAATTGCGATCTTGACTGTAGGGACTCTTGCACCAAAAACAAAGTTTCTTTCTTCTCAAATCATTAAGAGTTTCTTGATCATTTCTAACTGCAGATTTATTTTTCTGATTTGATTTTTCTCATTTTTTAGGAAAAAATCTGCTATCTTTGCTTGAAGAGGAATCTTTTTGAGGAAACTTGCTTCTAGGGGCAGCAAGTTCCATGTTACGAGCCTTTCTCATTGCTTCCTGTAAGGTGGGAGGGTCAAATGCCTTGATCCAACCTCTCAATGGCTCAAGCCATCCCTCACTAAACAAAAAAACCAATCTCCTCTCTGAGATGCTAGGCACCATCACCAACAATCTTTGAAACTCACCAATGTATGACTCCAAACTGCCTACCTGTTTGAGTTGAGCTAGCTCTCTAAAATATAACTCTGGATCCTTTCGATCGAAGCGCTCAATGAGTCTGTTAGTGGACTCATGGTAGGTAGTGATGAAATGGTGTTGTAATGTTACCACGTTGTGATACCACCACTCATGGGCTAATCCATCCAAGTGTAGACTGGCAAACTTAATCACTTCATCCTCTGGCATCGGTCTCAGAGACAAATAGTTGTCCAATTTATGGACCCACGATCTCGCAGTGCATTTATCACTGCCATCAAAGCGTGGCAAGGCAACCTTGCTCACAACTTGCTGAAATTCACGAGTGCCTTGTGGTGCCTACGGTGCCCTATGCTCTGTCCTGACTACACCACCACCTCTAGGCCTCTTCTAATCCAAGAACTGATTAAGAGTCAACAACTCCCTAATCTCGGCAGGTGAGGTCATATACTCCACATAATGACAAGTGATATCCCCAGCAGTGAGTACCGGTGGCTCCAGTACCTAAACTTGTGGAGCCTGTAGCGCCTCCCTAGGAGTGAAGGTAGGCTGGTTGAGTCTAAGGACTAACCCAACAAAGGATGTAGACTACTAAAATGCCACATTAGGCTAACCAAATCCCTACGTAGCACTAGTCTGTCCCGAATTACCTATGTGCTATGGTGGAGTAAACTACCTCATTGTACCCAGCAACTCAGACATCATGTCCATCATATTATCAAACTGCCTTCTGGCTCTGGAATCAGGACTACTAACTCTTCCTATCCCTTATCCTTCTCCACCATGGTACCTATCACACTATCACTATTACTAGAACTGGTTCTGTGAATACCCAAAATTCCTGAAACTGTTTCACCTTCTGGAACAAGAGGCAGTTCCCACTATTCTGCACCTCTGGTATATTGAATAAACTCTTTACTCATGAAAAACCTCAATCACAGGATGGCAAGAAACCACTCTGATACCACTAAAATATCCCACCCTGATCTGAGATATTTACTACTGTAACTGCCTTGACTGATTTTTTTGGTTTTTTGTGGTTTTTGCTTTTTTGTGTTTTTTGAAAGAGAATGCCAAGAAATGCAAGGAAGAAATAGATATATGCAAACAAGTGCAAAATGAACAAACTGCTAAAGCAAACACTATAACTTTCAAAAGAAAATTTATTTATGAAAGCTTTTACAACATTCTCATACACGGATAGCCATAGCATAATAGATTGCAAATTTGGAAATTAATATCAGCAACTGGAAAACCCTTGTAATGGATGCCTAGCACAAAACATTGAGTTCACCTTAAAAATGCATCAAATTGATAGCCATGGATCAGCTGCCCCAAAAGGAAGACAAGTTCTGCTCACAACCTAGGCGTTTCAACCTAGAGACAAAACGCCACCTTCATGACACTATACAGCCCAGCAAGTACACACTTGTATGGCCTCGAAATGATAATGATACGGCCCAACTTGGATTCAATCATCAATAAAAACTATCACAGCTGATAAACTTCTCATTACAAGCAATTATTCTCCTCAAGCCTTGAAATACTCTCTTCAATGAGCACAATGTGACTTCTGAATGAAAGCCACCTAATGATTGCAACCTTTGGGTGATATTTCACACTTGTGGGATGCACAATCCAAGAGAAATCACATTCTCCAAGACCAAATAGCAGCAAAACCCTAGTTTTTTTCTTCTCACAGCAAGAATTCTCCAAAAATTGATAAGTATTGAATAACAATGAATGTTTTTCAAAAGCCTTTTATACATCCTCAAAGTGGCACGATTTCCCAAGTGCCTTTTGGCCATTAAAATAATAAACATATTTGCTTTTGGCATGACTTTATAATATATCTCAAGTGGGCGCTAAAAACAATGACTTTTATAATTTGACTTTATATCATTAAATGAGCTTTTATAATAAAGTCAATAATGTCATTATGATATTCACTTTTTAATAATTAATTATTATTAATGTATCACTTTAATAATTAATTATTATTAAAGTATCACTTTAATAATAATTAAATACCATAACTCCATCAATAATGAACATTAATCAATCTCGTCAGTGCCAGAAGGTAGCCCACTGAATCCACTGCTCACCAAGGTGCCTTACTATAAATAGTAAGACTGGACCCCAACAATTGAGTGACTCAAAAAAATAGTAAGTATGCATAAACTGAGTCCAAAACACCTCCAGAAGGAAAACCCTGAATATCACCAAGTCTCAGAGAAGAAAACACCATTGACAGCCATCAGAAGAACCAGATAACTCTCACACAAGGCCCTCTAATCATCAATATTAACCTTCGAGGACCTGATGATAGGCTAATCCATCAAGATACTAAAGCTCGCTAAGAAGGGGACATTACAACATTCCTTTTGAGTAATTAAACCCCTAGAGGGAGTTGAAATGATCCAAGAATTATCCACATTAGAGAGTATTTAATAAGCATTTTTGACAATCATCTCAATCAATTTATCACCACATTTCCATGAAAAAAAAAATCCACAGCTTAATATTCTAACCATTATTCAAGGTAGGCATATTCATACCAACTGCTTTAGCAATTAAACAATAAGTTCTCTTCTGAGAATCAAGAATGTCAAAACTATTCCTGAGAATGTCACATTGAATTAAACCCTTATCATTAATCACACTTCCAAAAAATTGAATGCCTTTCTAATACCAATTAAGAGTTAAACAACCTTTATATAAAGCAAGTGACTTACAAATTAACTGAACAGACCACCACACAGACCTGACAAGACCTAAAGGATCATTCTTAATATTATTCACATCCAATTCCACAAGAAACCCCTTAACCTTTCCCAGGCCTTCCAGATGAATTTAAAAATCAAAGAGCCACTAGTCTGGGTGCTAAATTTATCGAAAAAAAAAAAGATCAACTAAACCCAGGCCTTTCCATTGAGACTTCCCTTTGGGGAAGTGTTGATGCGTGTTTTATGACACAACAAACATTCTAGAATGAAGTGTCAAAGACACTCTATCCCCTCTTGAAAAACTACCTCGTATGCTAAGATTGCAAGTAAGATCATACGGTAATTCCAATGTTTAAGATGAGTGTGGATAAGCTCTGTGGTTTGATGTGATTTGCTGGGGGCACAATAGGGATTTACTTTTGCAAGTTACTCAGAAAAGCGAAGACATAAATACAGTATCATTTTGGATTTTCTGACTTTATATAAAAAAGGTGAAAAATGGTAAGGGTTTAGAAATCCTATGCTATTCCTATGAAATCAAGAGACGGCTAGGATTAAGTAAAACCAAATAAACAATACTTTGCTTCGCCGCGCTAAACGACAACTACACAAAGTAAGTGCAATCTTCTGGGGTTTGTGCTTAAAATTTCTTCACCACGAACAATACCATCAATAAAACAACATTATTCGAAGTAAACGTTGAAGCATCCACGATAAAGCTCAGTCTAACTTTACACATTGAATGAAAAGCATCCACTCAAAGAAAGTATGAGCTAAGTTTCACTAATCTTTGCTATCAATCTGTCATTCTTTTAACATACATTTAAATTCTAATTCAAATCTACTGGATGAGAAAGAGAATATGCAACCATGCAACCATTTGACAATCAAAGGATTCAAAGCACCTCATGCATGATGAACTTTATTATCAAAATAGTGTTTTCGCAACAATCTCATAAAACTCTCTCTTATTCTCTACAACTTCTTCTAAGCTCTAATCTCTAATTCTCTACTAATCTCTTGATATCTATTCTCTAATTATATATGAAATGAGAGAGAGGGGGGGGTTTATATAGCAATCCCAAATTACAATGAATGGCCAAGATTAAAATGAGATCAATGGCCCAGATTCAACATAACTAAACCCTAATTAGGGTTTCCTAAACATGCATCAGTTAACTAGAGAGAACTTCAGGCATCTGGAGTTGCATCCTGATCCACCTGCAAAGCATCACGTTCGGCGAACTTTGACACGATCTGGCCGACTTCTTCCATGGCAATGTCCGGAAGCGCATTGACGTTGTATTCCAGCAAGTCCAAACTCTCAGCACATCCTGCAAAGGTGGTCGTCCATTTTGGTTCATGCAGCAAGAAAGTGTTTCTGACGGTCATGAAGTTGAATACCTTGGTGAAATTTTCTTTCATGATTGGCCCAGAGGTGGTGGAGAAAATTCTTTGCACTTGTTCTTTTAAATTTTGTAGTCGCGGGGCGCCAGTCCGAGCCCAGTTGGTTAAGGTGTTCCCTATCGCAGGGCGCCCACCATGGGTTCGACTCTTCGGCGCTCCCGTGGTACCGGTTGGTGTGTCTCGCCAGCACTGCCGGTCACGGTAAAAAGTTTACCGGCGGTGGGGGGTTATAGGGGGGGCCGTGCTGCGCCCGATTCCCCTCGTTTAAAATAAATAAATTAAAAATAAAATAAAAAATTGTAGCCGCAAGTGTTTCTTTCGAACAATATCACGGTCAAGCATATTTGCAGCCATTTGGTAAACCTTACTTCGAATCTCCTTCGCCTGCTCTTCAGCTTTGGCGCTATCTTGCTTTACCCTTTCCAGGACTTCTCTTCGTGAAATCATAGCATAGTACCATCCACTGAAATCATATGCAGCTCCAACTTCAATAATCCTGTCATCAATCAACTTTTGCTTCGAGATGCCTTTTAATTCTCGAATACATGGGATAATCTTATTCTGAATATCTTCGAGGCCATCCCATGATTCCGCTAAGTCAGTAACTCGTGACAATAGGAAGGAAGTTTGTTCATACACATATGCCAGCTTCTCCGCGAATTCCATTGCCTCATCTTTCTTTCCAGCCATCCAGTCCTTAGCTTCTCTAGCGGTAGTCAACTCTTCTTCAAAATTTGCAACCAATTCTTGTGAAGAATTTGGAGGTGGAAGTGCTGCCTAGTCACCTTGATTGAGTGGCCTGGTCAAGTGTTGGATATAATCTTTTAGACGCTCAATCTCTTTTTTATATTCTTTTTTCTTTGCCACTTCCCTTTCCAGCCTAGACTTGATAGTGGCAACGGAATTGTCCAAGTCCTCAACTTCCTGTCCCTTTGTCGTTGGACCCATATCAATGGTCGTGATGGTATATTCATTCGGAGCAATTTCATCTTGGAATTTATCGATTGTAGGCATTGCTATTTGCACCATGCGATTGCCGGCCTCATCCCTTTGTATGGCCGAAAATTTCTTGGCTTTCTTTCTTGTGGCAGCTTGTTCTAGCCTGGCCAAGAAATCTGTGGCATCATCTTCTTCAGGAACCTCTACTGGCGCCTTTCTCTTCAATCTTTCTTTTAGCCATCCGGGATGGTTGATTGCTCAATTCCATCTTCCTGTTGAACTTCTTGGACATCCTACATATTTTGGTCTTCGTGCACATCTTGAATTTCTGGCATGTTTTGAATCTCTTGCATATCTTGAACTTCTTGCACCAAATGGATTTTTGGCATATCCGGAATTTCCTGCACAGTTGGGTCTTCCTGGATTCCTTTGAGGGCGGAAATCATTCCCTCTTCAAATTCTCCATCCATGATGTCTGTGTCATTGTCTGATTCTAGAATTTTCGTGCCTGTAGGGGAAGGCTGATCATCATCTTACAATTGCACTGGTTCCACATCTCCAACTAGAGAAGAAATCCTGACATGCTCCCAAGACTCTTCATCCATGGCTAGTATCTCATCTATATTTCTGGAAGTGGCCGACTGAAGAGGTTTGGATTTGTGCTTCTTTCGAGAAGGCCCTTCATCTATTATTTTATTCTTGTCCTGCTTTGTAGATTCATCAATTTCTTTCCTCTTTCTCAAGTTGGCGGCATTTGATGCTCCATCTCCACGAGATGCTCTGGCATTTGAGGAACATGACTCTGAATCCCCCATCAATTCATATGTGAATTGCACACTTCTCTGCCGTAAAACTTGCATTTGTTGATCTATCCACCACTGAGAATATTTGAATACAGGCCGCATGAATGTCGCCAGGTCACCTATCTCAGGCTTAGACCATCTCACAAGAGGAAGTGGCTCACTTTCATTGAAGCCTGGCTGCAAATATACTCCGTCATCCTCCAATTGATCAGGTACCTTGAAATTTTCTGTTGCCCTTATCATACTTAGTGGCAATCTTGACCACAGCCTCTTCCTTACATCATACTCATCAGCTGCATTAGCCCAGAAATCTTCTAAGTCTATCTGGTGCTTGTATTTCTCTCCGTCCACAGTTCCAATGTGATGGAGAGGATCAAAGTTATTCCTTGATTTGTATGATATGAATGGATATTTTTGTATCTCCAGTCGAGCACTCTCCGCTGCTTGCGCCATTGGACATGATTCTTCCATATTGCTGATGAAAAATGGAAAAGTGACAGTTGCCTTCTGTTTCGGCCTTTGGATATTTTGACATGCCTCCAATTGCCTTAGAACTTCCAACAAAATCATTTTGTTGGTCGGATAAATGGGCAGTCTATAAGGACGTCCTGAGAATCCTTGAATCCTGATGTAAGTAAACTTGGGATACTGGATGAACCAGGATCCATATCGGTCGATCAGACTCTTGGCCTCACAGGTGAGTCTCTGATGCGTTCCGCCTTGGAGGAGTCGGGTAATGTACATAAGGAAGGCGTCATGTGCTCGCCTGAAATGTGACTTCTCCTTTAGCTGCAATTGTGGATAACAATCATAGGCCTTGAGCTGTCCTTCGCCGTTGCCAACTACACCCTTGCAAACCAAACCAGAATATTTGTAAGACCTTGCAAGCGAATATATGACATATGAGCTCATATGAAAGGTCTTGGTTTCCTCTAGGTTGACCAACTGCTCATGGAGGCTATCACTGATCATTCTGGACCAGTTAAACATCTTCACTCCGGAAATTATTTCATCAATGAAATAATACATCCAGTTTTCGAAAGGCGCACCCTGAGGATTGCCTACTATTCTATTCAGCAGCAAGACGATGTCGCCATATTCTTCTTTGAAATGTGTTCGGACCAACTTCTTCGGCATCTTCCCTGCAGTAGGTTTGGGCTTCAGCAACCAAGTCTTGTTTATGTTTGATGCACAAAGGACTTGCTGATTTTGGTAAAGCTTAAGTGCATCCTCTTTGGTTCAATAGGATGTCCGATTGTACACTGGAATTCCAAAAGTTTCTTGAATGGCTGGCTCGGACAAGTATGCGAGAACTCTTCCATCAGGAGCCTCTATCTGTCTTTCCCGTGCATTATAATGCAATGCACATTCCACCATAAGTTCCAGACACTCTTTTGCTGGCGGGAATCCAGCTGCATGAACAATTCCGTTGCGCATCATTCTTCTCGCAATTGGCGTAGGCAAACGTTTATCACTTCCATACATTCTTTCCCTGAATTCATCAAGGTCAACATGGCCAAGGTTGGTGTCCACAATATGCTCCCATTTGAATTTAATCTTTGACTGCAGCTAAACACCCTTGCTGGCAGACTTCATTTTTACTTTCTCGAAAATAAATCTGCAAGAAGAAACAAAGAGAAAATTTAAAATTCACAATTTAAATTACTCGAAAAACATATTCCAGCTAGTTGTCAAATCAAACTTCGTGAAGAATTACGCTGGAAAGAAAAGAATTGACGAAGTTTTTATGCCAAAATGAAGTGGAAAAAATAAATCTGCCTGGCTCTTCTGGACAAATGAAATAGTCACAATCACAATGCCAGCTGGTACAAATTTGCTTCTTTCACTTTGCTTCAAACTTTTCTCAACTTTCGTGCCTTAGACAAACATTCTTTTCACACTTTTCTTTCGAAAATTGAATGATTGTGAAAATGAGAAGTGAATTCAATTTTAAAGATGAGAAAATCGACCCATTTAGCAAATTTCAATTGTTTCCATCAAATTGAGTTTGAACCTGGCTTGCACTTAGCTTCTGAATGGCAAGTTTTGTCTTCAATGATAGTCTCCGGGAAAGTTTCCAAATCCAATGCCAGTTCAGTAAAGTTCCCTTTTATCTTTTTCCAATTTTGATTCTCAAAGTTTATCTCTTTGGGGTGTTATAAATAATTAGAATAATTAAAATAATTAAAATAATTATTTTATGTGTCATTTTCAACCCCTTCGTTTTATGGCATTTATTTTATCTAAGGCAAATTTGATTTTCCAAGATTTTCTTGCCATTGCCTTGGGCGAAATTTTTTTCTTCCAATTTACTTTGCCATAATTTTTTATTTCGCCATAGTTTTCTTTCCACTTTAAGTCATTGGCAAAATTTTCTTTCCATCTTCCTAAAACTTTTAGACATATAAACATTTAGACTTAGAAAAATATTTCATTCTCTCTAAGCATGGTGAATTTCCACAATGCCAAGAATTTTTTTATTTTTTTTTTTCCAAAGTCCATAATTAGGCAAAATTTTAATAATTTTTTTTTTTTACCCCTTCTCTTAGTATGTCGGACTTCATCTATGTTCAAGCCATTCAACTTTCTTGCCTATGCTCAAGCCATCTCATGGCGGACTTGCTTATTGTTTAGGCCAATGCTGGGCGGACTTGCTTGGACCCCTTGCCACTTTGCATGGGCGGACTTTGCTTAGTCTTAAGCCACTTCCCTAGAGCGGACTTTGCCTTACTTCTTTCCATATGTCTCGGGGCGGACTTATCCTTAACTCATGCCATTTCATCTTCTTCAAGGGCGGACTTTGCCTCTCTTTGTGCCATCTTTTGGAGCAGACTTCATACATCTCCATGCCATTCCTTTTGTGAGCTGGGCGGACTTCATTCACATCCAAGCCATCTTGGAGCGAACTTCCTTCATTCTTATGCCATTGTCTAATGTTGTCCAAGGGCGGACTTGGCCTTATGTCCTACCATCTTGACCATTGTCCAAGGGCGGACTTCATCTAACTTCAAGCCATCTTGGAGCGGACTTGCTACCTTCTCATGCCATTCCATTCTACTTCCAAGGGCGGACTTGACTCATATCCTTGCCATCCAAGGGCGGACTTCATCTAACTTCATGCCATTTCCATTATTTGTTCAAGGCAGACTTGGCCAACCTTTGTGCCATTAACTTCTTCCAAGGCTGGGCGGACTTGGTCCATTGCCATGCCATTGCCCTTTTGCCTGGCTGAAGCCTTTTCACCATTGACTTTGTCCTTCATCATGCTGGTTATGAATCTCAGTCTTCTCCATGAATTTTCCAGATTTCTTTATGAATTTCTCAGATTTTTTCACTATTCTCTGTGATTTCTTGACTGATTTTTCCAAATTATTCACCATTTTTCTGTGATTTTTTCAATGATTTTTTCAATGATTTTTCCAGATTTTTAACATTTTTCAGAATTTCACCATGAATTCATAAAATTTTCAAATTGATTTTCTGAGAGTTCTGTTGAGTTTTTCGAACTTCTGAGTGGATTTTCGAAATTCGGGCCCTTTTTAAATATAGAAACTTTCTAAAAATAGAAAATTTGCCAAAAATAGCAACTTTCTAAAAATAGCCCCTAAAAAATAGGGATCTCATAATTGCTCAAAAGTGCCAAAAAAGTAGGTCCTAAAAAATAGGGGGCCAAAGTGAAAACCCTAAAAAGTAGGAAGTGTCAGAATTGACCGAAAAGACAGTCGATCTTCATCTCTTGGGTCCTCTAAGCACGATGACGACGTTTGCACAATGATCTAGGCTCAAACTCTCTCACTCGACTCGGGTGACCATTCAAAACCCCAAAACCCCAAACGGAGACCAGACAAAATGAGACGCAACGACAAAAACCCTAAAGGCAGACTACAAGGGTCCCCATTTGCAATGGGGCGAGGTGTGAATTAGATCACAACAGGAAGCCATTACAAATAATGTATCTCACCAATACCTTCCAAGTTTTGCACCATCCAATGCTTTGAGAATCCACTTCACAACCAGAGAAACCCCTTGTAAGAACAAATTTTTGAGCCCCATAACGTCAAGCTCCTAGGTCTACAACACCTTTCCCAGCTGATTACATGTTTTCTTTTTCCTTTTTTGCCATCTGACCACAAATAATCTTCAATCATTTTCTCCAATTGCTTCATATGTAAAGAACAAACCAAGCAAGCAAAGGAATGAAACAAAGAATAAGAGGGCAAAACTTTCTGACAGATTTGAAATATCCCAGTAACAGACAGAGACTTGAAGTGCCATTTATTTAACTTATTCATAATCTTTTCCAGCACCCAACCCCACATCGCCTTCAAAGAGGGAGACAGAGCAAAGGGAATACCAAGGTATCTCACTTGTGTGCTAGGACCACCCCACTCCCAACCATCCCCAACCAACCAGTCAAGGGGATGCTCTTTCTAGTAGAGACTAAGACAACAATACCAATCAAGAAGGAATCAATTTTAGAATATCGGATGGTAAATAAATCTTCCAAGCTTGCATAGTTCCAATGTCCTCTAGACCACTACAAACCAGAACACTATATGTGTGGTGTTGTACTCCACAAAAAGAAGCTCATTGGAAAATAAGGAGGTTAATAAGTCTGTAGACCCTATAGTACTTTGAATGTCCTCTAATTAACACATGCTTCATTTATATTTTTCATTGGCATAGTAATACTTCTAATTTTCACAAATTCTATAACAACGTGTCTAACTTGTAAGAGCTTAAGGATTTTCCTAGAAGATTCACATAACGAATTCCTAAAGAGCTTCCTCTAAATTTATCCCAGAGGGTTTCCACCAAGACAGCCAGAGGTCATTTATAGACCAAAATAACTTATTACAAATGATGATTTGTAAATAGGGAGGGTATTCGTCATACTTGTTCATCAACAGTGGATTGATTTTTTGGTTAAATAGAGTAAACATGAATGAATTCAAATAGCATTAACTGAGCAAGAAAAATGGAAACATAACACAAAGCGAACACCATGAATGAAGACAAGTTTAACCTAGAGAAACCCGCTTTGACAGTACTTCAACAATGACATTAGAAAGAGGGTTCAGCCTTTTGGCTTGCTGGACCGAACTCCTACACCTCTGTCTAAGCACTAAGCAACCTCCTAGAATTCTCAAGTCACTTCTCTTGCCTCTGCTGCTATGACAGTCTCAAAACACTTGTTCTACTAGAATCTCCCATAACAGCCCTCAACAGTGCATATGAGCATAGTTTGCAAACTCAGCAAGTTGCTGAGTTCTCATGAGTTTTTTTTTCCCAAGATGAGTAATTCATAAGGTAACTCGCAACTCAATTAAGGCACAGTTTTCAGCAAGTTTTATGCCCTAAAATGTGACTATTGACTGAAAAACATACCCTAAAAAATGCTTGTATACTAAAAACATGCCCTAAAAGCATTGGTATACTAAAAAATTAAAAATACATGCCCTAAAAAACACATTTGTGGACTGTAAAACATTGACCACAAACTGAAAAAGTGCCTTAAATGACTATACAGAAAACGTGTCCTAAACACCTTTTTACTAAAAAAGGTGTCCTAAAACACAACTATAAACTAAAAAACTCCTACTCTTTTGTGCTAAGCATTTTTTTAAGTTGCCCAATTTTGCCGAGCTTTTGTAAAGTTTTGCCAAGTTAGAAAAATTTGTCTGTCAAGTCTGAGTATGCAAATTATGCATATGAGCACTAAGAATGCTTTAAATACATCCCAAAAGAATGATTTAAACACCCCTCAAAGGGACTATATATAGATTTACAATGCAGTTGGGAGCCGAAGAGGCTGGAATCATATCAAGAAGAGGAAATTTGAGAATTAGAATGTCACTGAATGCGCACAACCAACCATGATGTTTTGCCACTTCTAACAAAGAGGTGATTGTGTTTTTGCCTTGGTAATGACAAATGTGCTACAGTAGATACAAATTTGCCACAGTGGTTACACTTTCCCCACCTAATGCAACCAGCAATTTCACCACAAAGCAAAATACTCATTTTCCAATCTTCTCTCCTACCAAAACTGGCATTTTGATGTACCTTACCATCTGATACATTTTTCAGCATTCAAGAAAGTGTTTGTGTCTCAAAATCATGCCATTGAGTCCACAAACTGGATTTCCTACAGGATTTCACACAACATAATTCCCAGAGAGCTTCCTCTAATTTTCTCCCAAAGTGTTTCCACCAAATGACTCCTCAAGGTAATTTACAGACCAACAAAATTTATTACAAAATAAAGTTACAATGAACAAATAATAACCTTTGTTGTCTGATAATCTGATTTACATTCTCTTTTGTTATTTACGAAATTTATTACTGCTTATTTCACAACTTTGCTAATATTTCTGCAGGCAGATAGCATCAATCATGCCATTTTCACAGTGAAATTCGAACAAAGGAAGAAAGAGGCTTATATATTTCAGAATAATGTATAGCCATAATTGAATAAAAACAAGTTGTGCTTTATTTATCACTATTGCTTTTATCTAAGCAAATTGTCACCTAAAATTTACTAATTCCAACAACCCAATTTGGAAACAAGGAACCATCACTTTCTGCTTATATAGCAAGCAGCATATCTGTTGTTCATCTGCTTTTCTAGGAGTCTAGGGATATTTTGCATATGATAAATCTATTAAATGACTAGGTCTAAAATAAGAAAATTAGTTTAGGGTGAGTTATTACAGCTGCAATTGGAAAAATAATTACAGATTATGAAAGTGTTATTTTAACCAAATCTCATAAAAACATGTTTGCTTTAACAGTAATGCTGATCAAGCCATTATTAATGATTGCTAAACATTATGATCAAGCTAGTATTATTATATTCTGTTCATTGCAATTATGTAATTTACTGTTACTATCTTTTACCAATATATTGAAATGACACAATTTGCTGCCCGCTACTAACTTATAAGCAATTCACCATACCTGCCAATTAATAAGAACTAAGTATTGCATAATGAGCATAATTTCCCTTATTCACCAGGAAAACATCATTCCAGGCTTCTACATACGTACACTTCCATTAAACTCATTATACAGCCAAAGACATTTAGGAATTTACCTCATAAATAGTGATGCATAATGTTTTACACAGCCATTTCTGGCCATAATCTCATCCACAATAAGAAAAACTGTGAGACCATCAGCAAGGGATGAAAAAACACTTGGAATGTGGATGCTATTGAAAGAGGTGCAGAGTTTGTTGTTTTTTGTTTCTTTCGAGTAGATGGAATCAACTTGTCTCACCAAATTGTTTAGCACTGCCCTCAAGCGAAATACAACCTTAGAAAACTCCATGAAAAATGATAATGAACGAGCAAATGCCTTCTGAGGCTCTCCTTCTAATAGCACCTCTTGAGAACAGGAATGACCGAACAAGAGTAGCTTTGTATAGACACCTTTCGAGGCCTGTACAGGTCAAACTTGTTATTTCTAAAATGAGATTTGAAATTTTGCAGTGATCAAACTGTTTACAAAAATTGAAAACCTTTCCACCATTAACAGAGTAGCTATTGATTCTTCTCCACAATCTTATTAATGAGAAATAAATTCAATCCAATCAAACCAAATCAATCAGCAAATGGATAAAAAACTATTTTAAACATGCACAAGCATATTCTACACTTATTTGATCCTCTTCTATTGTGAAGGGAAAATAATATAGCTATTTCTATTGTCTTCTAATAAACAGGTAAGTCAATGACTACGAGTAATTAGGAAATAAACATGACAAGAAAAATTTTATAAAGACTCGATGGCTAATTAAGATCCACAAAAAGCAGAAAAAACTGAGAAAGGATAAATCATCAGATAGGATTTTAAAATGGAAATCGTCAGATAGGTCATAGGACATCAGAAAACCATTTCAATCAGATATAATCTAAAAGTGTCCATGAATCTCAAAACATGGTATTCTTCAAATAGAAACTTAAATGTGAAAAAAATAGTTTTAACTTTATAAGAACTGGAGAACATGAGCAATCTCGTCTATTATATCCTCAGGATAGCTGTGTGAAGAACAGCAATGGCAACTCTAGCTATCATCCTAACATTCCCCAGCTTTGGGAAAAAAAATATATATATTTCAGGCAAAATAACATACAATAAAAAAGTTAGGCAATTAAAAGACACTTGTTGACTCTTTTTATGATTTGAAAAGTCATGTCAAGTTGAAATATCATTGATTTACTACATGCTTATGCTGTTCGACTAAAAGTAAAAACTAAACAATGCAAGCACAAATATGGATTTGAATAGGTTTAAACACAAGGACACAAACGATTTGGTAGATTGAATCAAGGAATCAATACAAAGCCAAAATCTCCAACTTCTAGTGAATCTACAATACAAAGCTTGCAAACTTGCTCATATTGGATTCTTGGTGTCTTGAAGATGAAATTTTCAACAAGGCTTCTAATGTCATCCAATCTAGATAATGTGTGCACCTCATTTTCAACATGATTGAGGGGGAGAGATTCCTTGCTAGGTAGACAAGGGGGTTGACTACCCACCCTTGGGCTTAGAAGTAGGAAAGACTCCTAGCACTCTCTTAAGGTTCCTTCTCTAATCTTCCCCAATGATGGATTATTGAGGGGATAATAATTCAGAATCAGCATTGTGAGTTACTCATCTAAATCAATATATATATGTCAAATAATGATCAGTTAATTATAGTATATTATGAACCATTGGCTAAACTAGAGTCTATAAGAAGTTGTAATCTAATAAAATATGTCTCCTACTTGGCATTGCGATTTTAGCGCAGAATTCTAAGTATACCCATTAGGGGACATTACATCTTGTGAGTTCTTTCTCCCATTTTCCATCTTGTCATTTAATTTTGCTTTGTTTAATCTATGCATGTTAGTTCTTTTTCTGTTATTTTTGTCATTTCCATTATTTTATTAATTTAGCACAACCTTCAGATTTTATCTTCTAAACAATTAGTAGACTCGTTGACATTTCTGTTGGCAAGTTCTATTTTCGGACCATACAAAACTACAGCACACTGCAGGGACGTCCACATGCCGCGTTGTCGTCCTTGGCCGAGAGCCGATCAGCTTGCTCACGAGACCTCTGAAGTCTGCTCTTTCGGTCTCTAAAATCCTTATTTCTTAAATCATCATAAAACATAAACAAAACTCCTTGTCCTTCCATCCTTGTCACTTGAGCTTTGCCCTTGAGGTAGTTGAGGAACACTCACCCTTAGAGGAGGCAAGGGGGGTTTCATTTTTCCTCCACTTCAGTATCATTTGTTGGGGGTTGGAAAGAAAGAACAAACAGTTGTTTGCAGTAAAAATGTGATTTGATCAAAGAGTTTACTTTTATAGAGTCTTTAAAACCTACTAAATCATTACAAGGACAATCAAAAGATTCTCAACTAGGGAAACCACCTTTTTCAAGTTCTTCTATCTCTATTTATGAATCTCAAATTGGGAAAATGTTTGTTGATATTGACAGAGAGAATGTAGATGCTGCTATTGGGAGACTTATCTTCGATTGTGGAATGCCATTCAACATAGCTAGGTCTCCTTTGTGGAAAGAGGCTACAAGGATGATAAATAATGCGCCTAAAGGATATATGCCTCCAAGTTTTGAAAAACTTCACACTATTGTTTTAGATGATGAGAAGAAGCACATTGAGGAAGGACTACAAGACATTAAATATAGAATTGAGCCCATCCTTGACCCATCTGTATTTGTTGGCCCTCATCACGAAGACATCATCTCTAAGAAAGAAATAAAAGCTTCCCAAAAGGGCATCAAATGGATCAAGTGGAAACACTTTTGCTTCAACCTAATCAATATAATCAGAATTAATAGAAAAGTGAACCTTACATTTCTTGATTACTTGGATCTCCATATCTCTTGTCACCAATACCAATTATTATAAATGGCGACAATCATGAGTTTGTACATCAAGCCTTTTGACCTATGTTCCACGGCCTTTTGGGGACGGGGACGGGGGGACGGCTGGGGACGCGTTTCCGGGACGTTTCCTAGGGGCAAATTTTTAGGGGACGATAGGGGACGGCGATATACAAATTACATATATATATATGATTTTTTCAAAAATTATTAATATATTATAGACAGAGAGAGGGAAAGAGAGAGATATATGTCAATAAATTAATAATTGATAACAACAATATCAATATATAAATAAATCGCGAGAGTAGTAGCATAACAACATATGAACATGATAAATCATAAATGTCATTAAACTTTAAACTTTAAAGCATTATAAAATTTATCACAGCAATATCAAACATAAATAAAACCATGGTCTATCAATATCCAAATGTTTCAAACATGCATCCAAAAGTCTCAAAGTTCAAACATGAAAATCAAAATACTAAATACATTGTCCAACAGTCTATGAAATTAAGCCTCATTCGGGCTATGAATATCAAAAGACTCAGAACTATCTGAGTCACTATCATCTTCTGGCAAGAGTGGATCATCCAATGGTAGTCCGACCAATCCTTGTTGCACCTCATCCTCATCAATTTGCCTAACGTCCTCAGGATCTACATCCCATCGTGCTGCTGGAGTTTGCCGTACTCTACGGTCCAGGTTGCCGATACTCAATAGTTTGTGTGGTGGCCTGTCTAGCCTTTGGTTTGCTGATGTAGGACCCGAGAAACATAAGCCACTGCTCTAATAATGGTTGCTAGCTCATTGGTATATATTTTACGAAGGGCTGTTGTAAGCCCCTCTATCACCTCGTCATCCTCAGAAGGAAGCATTCGGCTAGGTCTAGGTACATACCACTTCGGATTAAGAGAATAGGTACATTTCATTTAAGTTTTTGTTTATGAATTTACTCATTCGCCTTTCCTTGCTGTGGGCCCACGTCAGATTTAAAAGCAATATAAAATGTTTAAAAACCAACGATTTAATGTTATTTTCTGTTCTGGGCAGTTCATATACGTGAGACCGTTCGAGAGAGAAACGTTTCCTGCGAATTTTCTTCATTCTGAGGAGTCCCGATCGTCCTCCGGGGCGGGTGGGGCGAATAAGGGAAGGGGGGGCGCCCCCGGTGTAACATAACACGACTTTTCATCCAAAATCAAATTAAATTGCAAACCCAAATTAACAAGTGAAGCTATATTTTCCCTCTTCATTTGGATTTGGATTTGAAAGAGCTTGTTCATCTCCTCTAGTTCCTTGCATGTTGTGTTAGTAGCGGTTCAACCCTATTTCTCATCTACATCCAAATTGTCCTCCATCTTTGCCTCTTTACTATCAACCAAAGTGATCATAGATTTCTTGGAGCCACCTTTGTTGTGATTACTAGGGGCAATAAACTTCCAATACTTTAAATCAGTGTGTCAATCTCTTACACAATGACTATAATTGTTGATGATAATAAACAACATCGTGCAATTCCTTCCAGCCCATCCATTTGTCGATTGAATAAATTAAATAATAGCTTAATGCTATTTAATTTATAAGAGACGTTTATTCTTGAAGAGGCACGAGTATTTAGAGGTGCTATCTATATGTTAAAGCTGACATTGTGAAGAGGTGCGCTTTATCTGAATGGCACGAGTTCTTATGTGTGCCGACCTATTTCTTATTGGACGCGATCTATCTCTAGACATTTGTTGGAGGCCGACTTGGAGTTTGATGAAGAGGCACGTCTCTTCTCCACTCATGTATTTATATTCATTGAGTTTCATCCATTCAGCATTCAGTTCATTCGATCATTGTTTTGTCTCAAGTGTGAATTCATTATAAGAGCAGTGCGAGTTCATCATATGTGAAGTGTGACCTTGATGAAGTATTCAGTTCTGTGTTAGCAGATTATATGTAATAGAATCTGTGTTAGTATCATTTGTTGATGCATTATTCTGGCCTCTCTCATTGGCCTCATTTGTACAAGTGTTTCTCTTCAAGAATTAATATATAAGAGATATATTAGTGTTGGGTTTTTCTCCCTCGAGAGGAGGGTTTTCCCAGGGTATCTGCTGTGTTATTGTGTCTGATTTTGAATTAATTTTCTGTGCACTTAAATCTGATCATAAAATTTACATGGTATCAGAGCGGGTTTGAGAGGATCGTGATCAGATTTGTTCCTAAACAGCAATACTCTATTCTCTCCTTCATATTTCTTTGTCCATTTTCTACATCAGTCAAGATGGTGAACGGTTTGAAAATTGAGGATAGACTCGAGGGAGCATCAAACTTCACATCACGGAGATTTAGGATCATGCTTACCTTGCGTGAAAATGACTTGGGTGAGTTTGTGGAGTCTAGTGTTCCTGAACCTAAGGAGGAAGAAGAGAAGTTGTAGTGGGTGAAGAAAGATATTAAGGCAATGAAGATATTAGTTGATTCCATTAAGGATCATATTGTTCCTATCGTCTCTAAGTTGAAAACACCAAGAGACATGTTCAAAACATTGGAAGAAATGTACGAAATCAACAATACCAGCCGAGCACTTGCACTGAAGCAACAACTACACCATGTGAAGATGGCAAAAGGAGAATCAGTGATTGCATACTTCATGAGGATTTCAGATTTGAGAGATCAGCTCTCGACAATAGGGCATATGATTGATGACAAAGACTTGACTATGCTCGCTCTCAATGGTCTACCTTTGTCTTGGGAATCCTACATTCAGGGAATCAATGCAAGATCAAAATTGCCTAAGTTTGATCCTCTAAGATCTGATTGCATTCAAGAAGAATCAAGGTTGGTGGCAAGAGGCGTTGGTCAAAGTTCAAAGAATGAAGACATTCATGTTCTCGCCTCCCATGCTACAAAGAAGAAAGGAAAAGATGGAAGGAAAGGGTTCTTCAAGAGGAATCGAGATAAGGGAAATGATGATGCAGCTCCCTCCAAGAAGAAGAGAGACATGTCCAAGATTCAATGCTTTAGGTGTGATAAGTTTGGGCACTTTGCTAAGCATTTTCCAACTAGACCTAAGCAACAAGCCACCGTTGCAAATGTTGATGATGCTTCTCTGCAGAAGGATTCATGCGAATACTTGTTTTATTCAGCTCTATCAAGCAATGTACCTACTGACACCAACACTTGGTTGATCGACAGTGGTGCTTCTCGACACATCACGAGATTCAAGGAGCACTTATCAAGTTTGGTGGAGAAAGAGTTTTCCGAACAAGTTATTATTGGAGATGATGCTGGCTATTCTGTAAAAGGAATTGGGACCTCTACTCTTCATCTGGATTCCGGCATTACACTTCAGTTGAGAGATGTTCTGTATGTCCCAGGAATCAAGCGCAATCTTATTTCTATTTCAGCCCTAGAAGATGAAGGATATCAAGTTGCCTTCTCCAAAGGCAAAGTTCTTGTGTGGATGGGGAATTCCAGTTTCAAGGAAGCTCAAATAATTGGTGTTAGACATGAAAGCCTCTATAGGCTATGTACGCGTCCTTTACAAGCACTAGTTCATGATTCTTCAAGCCTATGTGATCTATGGCATCGAAGATTGGCACACCTCCACTTCCGAGCACTACCTATCATGGAGAAGATGGTCACGGGACTTCCCAAGTTCAATCAGGAGCATGAAGGAATTTGCAAGGGATGCGCTATGAGTAAGAATTCAAAAGCCCCTTTCCACAGTCGAGAAAATAGATCTAAGTGTATTTTAGACCTTATCCATTCTGATTTATGTGGACCTATGTCTATTCCTTCTTCGAGTGGTTTCTTGTATTATGTTCTTTTCATTGATGATCACTCTAGAAAGACTTCGATTTATTTTTTGAAAACTAAAGAGTCTGAGGAAGTGTTAGGAAGGTTTAAGGAGTTCAAAGCCTTGGTAGAGAATCTTTCTGGTACAAGAATCAAGGTCCTCAGATCAGATAATGGTGGAGAATACACCTCTGGCAGCTTTAGGGATTTTTGTATTGATGCAGGGATTAAGAGGGAGTTATGTGTCCCCTATAATCCTCAACAGAATGGTGTTGCAAAGAGAAAGAACAGGACAATTGTGGAAGCAGCAAAAGCCATAATTCATGACCAGGATCTGCAAACTTTCTTATGGGCAGAAGCTTCCAGGACTGCAATATATGTTCAGAATAGAAGTCCTCACAAGATCTTGGAGAATATGACTTTGGAAGAAGCCTTTACAGGGAAGAAGCCCGAGGTTAGTCATTTGAGGATCTTTGGATGTCCTGTCTATGTTCATGTTCCAAAAGAGAAGAGAACTAAGTTGGAGCCTTATGGCAAGAAGGGAATCTTTGTGGGCTATAGTGAGACATCAAAGGCCTACAGGATATACATTCCAGGATAGAAGTTGATCAAGATCAGTAGGGATGTCACATTCGAGGTAGATATTGCATTCAAGAGATCCAGGGGCATTCATATGGAGATCGATAATGAGGAGTCTCCTCAGGATATGGAAGTTGACCATACTCCTGATATTCAGAGGGAGACTTCAGAACCAAAGAAGATGTTGATCCAGTTAAGCCCTTGGAACCTACTGATGGGCCTACCGATATTGTACTTAGAAGAAAGAGACCTCTTTGGGCTAGACAAACTATGCAAGAGGCTGAGAGATTTGCAGCTCCTAGAGGTACATTCAGAGAAAGTAAAAGGCCACATAAGTTCTCCAGTTATGTTGCCTTGATGAGTCAAATTATTGAATCTGAGCCTTCTAGTGTGGAGGAAGCTTCCAGCCAACAAGTTTGGAAAGATGCTATGACAGAAGAGTACCAATCAATTCTCAAGAATGATGTTTGGGACATTGTTCCTAGACCTAATGGCAAGTCTATGGTATCTTCGAAATGGCTCTTCAAGATTAAGCATGCAGCTGATGGGAGCATAGAGAAGTACAAGGCAAGATTTGTGGTTCGTGGTTTTTCACAGAAAGAGGGAGTTGATTATGAAGAAACATTTGCTCCTGTTGCTCACTACACTTCTATCAGGACCATCATTGCCATTGCTGCATCTAGAGGATGGAAGATTCATCAAATGGATGTGAAGACAGCTTTTCTAAATGGTGTGATAGAGGAAGAAGTTTACATCGAGCAACCTGATGGGTTCGAGGTACATGGAAAGGAGTCTCATGTTTGCAACCTGAAGAAGGCCTTGTATGGTCTTAAGCAGGCTCCTCGTGCATGGTACGAAAGGATTGATCATTACCTATCAAGTTTGGGCTTCTTGAAGAATGGTGCTGACTCTAATCTATACTTTAAGGTAATTAATGGTGATGCATTGATTTTGGTTTTCTATGTTGATGATTTGATCCTTACTGGAGAAGATCACCTGATTCTCAAGTGTAAGAAGGAGTTGGCTCTGAATTTGAGATGAAGGACCTTGGGCTCATGCTTTATTTCCTTGGCTTAGAAGTCTAGCAGAAACCAGATGAGATGATTCT
Organism: Sequoia sempervirens; assembly: GCA_007258455.2. Classification (NCBI taxonomy): domain Eukaryota; kingdom Viridiplantae; phylum Streptophyta; class Pinopsida; order Cupressales; family Cupressaceae; genus Sequoia; species Sequoia sempervirens. The sequence goes on from VDFB02377978.1 coordinate 47,806, forward strand.
AAGTCAAGGGAAGTACACCATTGATATACTTAAGAGATTTGGCATGATGGATTGCAAATCCATGTCTACACCTATGGAGACCAACCTACATAAATTAAAGGAGGCTGCAGCTAGTTCAGACTTAGTGGATCCTACATTGTACAACAACTGATTGGGTCCTTGATGTATCTAGTTAACACTAGACCTGATATTTGTTATGCAGTGAGTGCACTTAGCCAGTTCATGTGTGAAGCGAGACAGATACATCTTGTTGCAGCTAAACATATCCTGAGATACTTGCGTGGCACAGTTGGATATGGGTTGAGGTATTCTTCAGATGCAGACTTGGAGTTACATGGTTATACTGATTCTGATTGGGCAAGGTGTGTCACAGATCGGAAAAGCACCTCTGGTTGTTGCTTCAGTTTGGGTTCTGCTATGATATCCCAGTGCAGCAAGAAGCAGTCATCTGTAGCATTAAGTACAGCAGAGGCAGAATATATTGCAACTTGTATGATAGCTCGGGAAGCAGTATGGCTTCGTAAGCTCCTTGCAGAATTGTTTGAAAATCAATGGAGCCTACTATCATTCATTGTGATAACCAGAGTTGCGTGAAGCTTTCTGTCAATCCTATGTTCCATGACAAAACCAAGCATGTTGAGATCAAGTACCACTATATAAGAGATATGGTACTACAAAAGGCTATACAGTTGAGGTATATCAGCACTAATGAGCAAACGGCAGACATTCTCACCAAGCGTCTCTCCAGGATAAAGTTTGTGTACTTTAGAGATAAGCTTGGTATGGTCGAGAATCCAGTCTTGACTGAGAAAGAGTCTCAGTATCAGTGAGCCTTGTTTAATGAGTTCTTCTCTGTGAGAGAAGTTCGAGGTGAAATCCCTTGTTAATGCATTTTCCTCTGAGACGGAGGAATTTGAGGTGCAAGCCCTTGTTAATGCATTTCTCCTTGAGATTTGAGGTGAAAGCCCTTGTTTCCACCCTCTAAGAGAATCATGGTGGATGTTATGTGTGTGACTCCATGACACATCTTGTACTTGTGAAAGTCATGTTGAGGTGACAACATCACGCAAGTAATGAACACTTGTACACACCATAGTATGGTTGTAGCCATTATGGTTGATATAATGTTGAGGTGATATTCTTCTTTTCACATTTGGTTGTAACCAATGTGGTAGACATCACGTTGAGGTGATATGTCTTGTACAGCTGGAAGTACTCTCCCTAGCTGAGAGGGAGTGTTGATGATAATAAACAGCATCGTGTGATTCCTTCCAGCCCATCCATTTGTCGATTGAATAAATTAAATAATAGCTTAATGCTATTTAATTTATAAGAGACATTTATTCTTGAAGAGGCACAAGTATTTAGAGGTGCTATCTATATGTTAAAGCTGACATTGTGAAGAGGTGCGCTTTATCTAAATGGCACGAGTTCTTATGTGTGCCGACCTATTTCTTATTGGACGCGATCTATCTCTAGACATTTGTTGGAGGCCGACTTGGAGTTTGATGAAGAGGCACGTCTCTTCTCCACTCATGTATTTATATTCATTGAGTTTCATCCATTCAGCATTCAGTTCATTTGATCATTGTTTTGTCTCAAGTGCGAATTCATTATAAGAGCAGTGCGAGTTCATCATATGTGAAGTGCGACCTTGATGAAGTATTCGGTTCTGTGTTAGCAGATTATATGTAATAGAATCTGTGTTAGTATTATCTGTTGATGCATTATTCTGGCCTCTCTCATTGGCCTCATTTGTACAAGTGTTTCTCTTCAAGAATTAATATATAAGAGATATATTAGTGCTGGGTTTTTCTCCCTCAAGAGGAGGGTTTTCCCAGGGTATCTGCTGTGTTATTGTGTCTGATTTTGAATTAATTTTCTGTACACTTTAAAATTTACAATAATGACTTTTTAATATTCTTACAATCATGCAAAGTTGTGCTAGTCTCTTTGTAATGACCCCTTTCCATGGGATCACTTAAACCCAAATCTTGCATTCAAAATGTTTCTTAAGAGGCATTAGAAGCGTTAGGTTCAATAACTGCTGCAAGCATTATCATTATAATCATATATATGCTATCTTGTATATATTGTATGTGTCCATCAACCATGATGTATCTATGACTCTCAGTATATATATATATATATATATATATATATATATACTTATCAATTGTTAGCAGGTCATTCCAACTCTCAATAAATTTGTCCATCCTAATATCTTCAAATACATTCATAAATCATAATATGCTAAAATATATTATGAGTACATTATATTTGTCAATAATCATAATATATTGATCTGAATATATGCTTGCTATTTATATTTAACCACTACGGTATATTTAGATATATTCGTAAGTCACAATATACCTAAAATATCTATAAGTCTCAACTGAAATTTAGATTAGTTATACATCTGAAATCCACTATTCCTTCAAAGTAATGACTACCTCTATTCAACGTATGACCATACTTACCTCCCAATTATGTCCATGCAGCCACCATACCTTCCCAGCAGATATCTCATGCTATATTTCTTTCCTATGAGTTTCCCAACTGCTACCGTAGTCTTCATTACTCCTTGATTTATGCTTTTGGTCTGGAATATATTCTTATATTATTTCCTCTTTCTGCTGTTCGATTCTTCAGATTTCTTTTCTAAGAATATCCCTCCACGTCACTTTGCAAAAGCTCAACACTAGCCTCAACCTTCTGCAAAGTCGCGCGTCTCCTCTTCATTTTCCTTCATTCCATTCCATTCGATGCTTTCTACAGAATACATTTCTATCTTTATTCCTGTCAAGTGTGATTTTCCTTTTTCTTGCAGCGAAAACTTCTCTCAATATTTCCTGACTTCCTCCACCGATATCCCATACTTTTTGGTCTTATATTGGCCTCTTTTTTATATCCAATCATAGCCTGCATGGGACGTGTCCTTCCTTGGAATCGGTTTACCTTTTAGCCAAATCTTTTGCTTTGTTTAAGTTAACCTTGGTTTAAAGTGACTTTGCTTTAATCTGTACTATATTTTATAATTTACATTTTGTTTACTATTTGTTATATTTTATAATTTATATTTATTCATTATTTCTGATTTCTTAGGAATTATAATATGTTCACTATTTCTGATTTTATTACAATTTATATTTATTTATTATTTATTTGATAACTATAATTATAATATTATCTTTTGATAATTATAATTATAATAATATTATATTTCTTGTATATTCTTTTTATATATTTTAATATGTATTTTGTATTTATAATTATAATATGATCTTTGATAATTAATGCTTTAATATGTATTTTATTTATCTGGCTTCTGATGCTTTATATCCCAATGCCACAATTTCGGGGGACATGACAGTCCTCTCCGCCCAAGATTGCTTGTCCTCAAGCAATCACAATTCCAAACATCTTTTCACTACTATAGTTACAGCTCCTCAACTCAAGAACCATTTTGGCAAATAAATTTTTAATCAATCTTTTAAGCATAAAACACCATGGAGTAATCTTGTTTGAAGACACATTTGGAATGAAGCAAACACATGGAAAAACTAAATGAAGTATAAATACACGTAGTATATGTGGGGATGTATGTGAGTTACAAAGTATATCCATAATCACATTCAAGTCGCAAGTTGCAAGATATACACATGAATACAAGAGGGAAGTTATATGCATGGATGCCAGTCACCAAGTATACACATGATCGCATACGCATCAGTAATCAAGCCAGTAGCATACAAAGCATGAGAAAACATTGAAAGGCACATCAGATATACGGAAAATACATAATCACTTGCAAGATATGATACATACAAGTAAGGCACGTTAATACACTCACGATATGCAAATACACTTGAAGAAGTATACATGTTCAATCAGAAGTATACACTCAAGAGATAGAACATACATAACAAAATATACACATGCAGTAAACATGCTAAAGCACATTAGGCATAAAGAAAACATGTAAGACATGAGGCACACTCATAAGATATGAATCAGACATTTGATACACGTATGCAGTAAAGCATGCAGTATAGGCATGGAGCATACACCAACTTGGAACGCAGACTCGAAAACATAAGGCATGAGGTATTCATGAAGTATACACTTAAATATATAAAGCATGAGGTATGCTTGTCAATTGCAAGTATGCATGAGAATGGAGTAGTCATGCTGAAAACACACCAATCATGAAAGATACATCAGGAAGTTATCCATAAAGCAGTTATGTTGAATATATTAGCCATAAATGTATACAAGATACAAGCATGAAGCAAACATGAATACATGTATAGAGCATAATCATAGATTACACATGAAGCATACAAATACACATGAATACATGGAGTAAGACACTCAATATGAGGAAAATTCCCATAGAAGCAATGAGCAATAAATTTCACACAAGGCATCTAAATCATGTAATTATACATAAAGCACATAAGCTTAGACAAGGTATGCAACGCGTAAATACTCATAAGGTAGGAAGCAATGTAGATACACTCTAACAGGAAGCATACAAAGAGAGAGAAGCATTTAGTCATCACTTAGGGCATGAATATGCAGAGCGTTCAAGTATACTCAAATTTACTTCTATGCATGGAATATAAGCATATCATTCATTCAAAAAAATGGAAAATACATAATATGAAGCATTCATTAGAGTGTACATAGAAACAATTACATACAAGGCATGAACTTCACAAACACAAGCATACACTTAGGAATGGAGTAGTCATGTATAAGAGTGCATTAGTCATGAAATGATCATGTAAGATGTTATCCAAGACACAAAATACCATAAGTCTGGTAAAACATGAAGTATGTGTACGAGTGCAGGAAGTCACAAAGAATACATATGAATGCATGTAAGTCATAGAGCATACACTTGAATACAAGTCACAACAAATAGAATGCCATAGAGTATACTCGAATACATCATTATGAAGTATACACTTGAATTCAAAGTCGCAAAGCATACAAGTACAAAGTCAAAGGGTATACACTCGAATACAAATACATCTCGAATTCAAATGCAAGTCATAGAGTATGCACTCAAATATCAATACAAAGTTATAGAGTATACACCCAAATACACACTCAAATAAACACACTCGGCGAGTATATACTTAAATACAATCACAAGTTATAGGGTGTACAATCAATTACAAATACACTTGAATGAAGTATGCTGTCAGACAATCGAGAAGGTGGATTCGGGGTATCCCATACTACACCGTAGGCCCGTCCTCCTTCCCAAGGTCATCGAGTATACACAAAAACATGAAGCAGACACGCGAATACACGTCATGTACAAGCATTTATATGAATATATGTTATGGAGCATTCAATCTGTAAATTTCTGAACAACTAAATAGATATTAAAACACCCAAGTTATCATCTCTTTGATCATCCAATTCCCAAATGGGGCAGAGTGGATCACGCACAAGGATGATGTTCCCCTTTTTGGATATTTAAGAAATGACCTATGAAATTCAATATTTCATAAAATAAGAACCGTAACTAAAGCACATTTTTATTTGATTGTAATTAAAACAGCATAAAATAAGGATAGCAACCAAAGTACACATTTTTTTTATTTTAATTTTTATTTGACTAGAGTAGGTATTTGTAGAACATTTTCAAATTATTACTCCTTTGCTCCCACATTCATAGGTGAAGGGGAAGTGAATACACAAGAGAGTGCCCTTAGTGATAACCTTCTCAGCCCGAGAGCGGCCAACAAACGCCCGTTGTAATGACCCTCTCGACCCCCGGTGACAGACCGCAGTCCATCTACAGAAGGTGGCCTACCTTGAAGGGATCCTAGTCATCTGCACTCCTCAATGTATATTCAATTCCCTGCCCTTATGACTGAAAGAGAGAGAGTCCTCAATTTGATGATATTACATATATACATTGCAAAATATACTCTATTCCTCATTTTGATTACATGAGATAACTACAGCCAATATCATTTATGCTAAGTACGATACTGGTCCCTTAACATCTATATTATATGCATTAGTCCTTAAATCTATTAATCGCCGATCCCTTGTCAATTATTTATAACACGTTTAACATATATTGTTTTCCCACTATATAAAAGTATTGTTGATTTAGGGTTATGAAAATACACACCTAATACTTACCATTGCGATCTGCGAAAACCTCCACATGATGTCGCCTTCTTGTACTACATTTAATAGAATGATAGATTATCATAGCATTGTTAGTTGTCCAATTCAAGATAACATATTGGCAACACTATAATAAGTAACATCGATTAGACAAATATTGTTATGTGTAAATTGTATTGATCAATTGCCTATTATATATTTACTAGTCATCATATATTTAAGTATAAAATAACATCACCTGATTCCTATTCAAAATCTCACAATTTTAGGCGGGATATGACCCGTGGACCATACTCATAGATATGTAGACTAACAACATAGATATTTATCTATTCACACATATATATCTTGATACTTATTTTACCCTCACATCTAGTAGCTATGATACGAATGTCACAACAGTGATTACATTCAATGGTTACAGGACATACCTGATCTGCATAATTCAGAATGTGTTCAATATGTTTATAGGGTATACCTTTTCTTTTGGTAAGATTGCATACACTATCTTCACAGGATGGCAGGAAAGTTGCTCTGATACCACTTGTAATGTCCCCTTTTAGGAGGAATCACTAAAACCCAAATCTTGCATTCAAAGTGTTTCTCAAAGAGGCATTAGAAGCGTTAGGTTCAATAATTGCTGCAAGTATCATTATTGCATAATCATATATATATGCTATCTTGTATATATTGTATGTGTCCATCAACCATGATGTATCTATGACTCTCAGTATATATATATATATATATATATACATATGTATATATATATATATATATATTTTTTAAATATATATTTATCAATTGTTAGCAGGTCATTCCAACTCTCAATAAATTTGTCCATCCTAATATCTTCAAATACATTCATAAATCATAATATGCTAAAATATATTATGAGTACATTATATTTGTCAATAATCATAATATATTGATCTGAATATATGCTTGCTATTTATATTTAACCACTACGGTATATTTAGATATATTCGTAAGTCACAATATACCTAAAATATCTATAAGTCTCAACTGAAATTTAGATTAGTTATACATCTGAAATCCACTATTCCTTCAAAGTAATGACTACCTCTATTCAACGTATGACCATACTTACCTCCCAATTATGTCCATGCAGCCACCATACCTTCCCAGCAGATATCTCATGCTATATTTCTTTCCTATGAGTTTCCCAACTGCTACCGTAGTCTTCATTACTCCTTGATTTATGCTTTTGGTCTGGAATATATTCTTATATTATTTCCTCTTTCTGCTGTTCGATTCTTCAGATTTCTTTTCTAAGAATATCCCTCCACGTCACTTTGCAAAAGCTCAACACTAGCCTCAACCTTCTGCAAAGTCGCGCGTCTCCTCTTCATTTTCCTTCATTCCATTCCATTCGATGCTTTCTACAGAATACATTTCTATCTTTATTCCTGTCAAGTGTGATTTTCCTTTTCCTTGCAGCGAAAACTTCTCTCAATATTTCCTGACTTCCTCCACCGATATCCCATACTTTTTGGTCTTATATTGGCCTCTTTTTTATATCCAATCATAGCCTGCATGGGACGTGTCCTTCCTTGGAATCGGTTTACCTTTTAGCCAAATCTTTTGCTTTGTTTAAGTTAACCTTGGTTTAAAGTGACTTTGCTTTAATCTGTACTATATTTTATAATTTACATTTTGTTTACTATTTGTTATATTTTATAATTTATATTTATTCATTATTTCTGATTTCTTAGGAATTATAATATGTTCACTATTTCTGATTTTATTACAATTTATATTTATTTATTATTTATTTGATAACTATAATTATAATATTATCTTTGATAATTATAATTATAATAATATTATATTTCTTTTATATGTTTTTATGTATTATATGTATTTTATAATTATAATATGATCTTTGATAATTAATGCTTTAATATGTATTTTATTTATCTGGCTTCTGATGCTTTATATCCCAATGCCACAATTTAGGGGACATGACATTCTTACATTGCCACTTACCTTTTTGCAAGCTTTGTTTGATTGACTTTATTGCTTCTTACGAAAATTTATTGAATGATTTTTCTTAAATAATCCATCCTCGCCTAGCTTCTTCACATCTTCAATATGCTATGCTCGTGCACATGCTTCATCAATATCTTGAAGCTTATTTATGTTAATGTTAGGATCAGATTTAATAGAAAGCAGAAAATGCAACACAATGACAGCAGATACCCTGGGAAAACCCTCCTCTTGAGGGAGAAAAACCCAGCCTCAAATATATCTCTTATATATTGAAATGTCAACACAAATGTCTCCTTTAAAGGCCAATATGAAGGCCAATAAGAGGCACCACAAACTGATGCAAGCACAGTAATACAATGATGTAATTTGCTGATGATAAGACTCAGCCTTATACAGAATCTCAAACTGCTCTTCTACAGTATTCACATCAAGAATATTGAGCTATCTTAAACAATGAATGACAGCACCTCTCTTAGATGCAAAATACAGAATAATATATTTTCCCTTAAAGTCGATCTGCTACTACAGAAATATAATTTGCTGTAAGTGTCTGCTATATGTAAACAAGGACTCATTACATGCATAAGAAGACGCACTAGGAGGGGAGTTACATTTGCTTAAATTAGAGATTCTCATGCATGTCAGTACGAAGATTCCTTTGCATGTTAAATGCATGTCAGTTACCTCTGCATTTCAGATGTCTATTTTAGGAGGAGTTACAAAGAAGATTCCCATGCAAGTCAGTTACATGTTGCATGCACCTTGCATGTTGACATTTACAGATTCTCCTGCAGTCGCTGCATGTCCACACATCAGATTCTCCTGCAGTTTGTCATTGCTGGAAGAATACGACTGACGCTGCCATAAACATCAACACTCCCTCTCAGCTAGGGAGAATACTTCCAGTGCACAAGACAAATCACCTCATCGTGATGTCTATCACAATGACTACACTCATATGTGGAAAAGAAACGATATCACCTTATCGTGATATCAGATATCACCTCATCGTGATATCAACCATCATGGCTACTCCCATAGATGGTATGTACAAGTGTTCATCACTCAACGTGATGTTGTCACCTCAGCGTGACGTTCACCATGGCTCTCCCAGAGGGTGAAAACACAAGTACAATATGTTGTCATGGAGTCACACACATGACATCCACCATGGCTCTCCCAGAGGGTGGACACAAGGGCTTTCACCTCAAATCTCTCTCAAAGAGAAATGCATTAACAAGGGCTGATACCTCAAATCTCTCTCGTAGAGAAATGCATTAACAAGGGCTGATACCTCAAATCTCTCTCGCAGAGAGAAATGCATTAACAAGGGCTAATACCTCAAATTCCTCCGTCTCAGAGGAAAATGCATTAACAAGGGCTTTCACCTCAAATTCCTCCGTCTCAGAGGAAAATGCATTAACAACAGATCTCCATGATGATGAAACTCCCTCTGAAGCTCCAAGTACTTGCATCAACCTTTTGACCTCCTCGTCCAAGGTTGCTTCTGAGGAATTGTCAAACTCCCTCTGAATGTAAATTCCTCCTCTTCGAAGAAACTGATCTCAAAGACAACTTGAATGGGTTCTTCCTCTTCGAGAGATGTCTTCAGCCACCAACTCAGTCCCATGGCTGCAAGCTATGACTCCATGCTTGATCATTTCTCTAGTTGGCATGAGTTCCTTACAGGATGCCTCAAGCTCTTCTTCTCTAGGCAATCTCTCATCAACCTCTTGCTCCTCGATCCGTCCTGGAAGCATTTAGAGAGAGATTACTAATAGTTTAAACTATCCAGAAGAAATATCAAAGCTAGAAGCATACAAGGTTCACTAGCATGAATTAATAACTACATAAAAATTCATGAAAGGTACAAGTATAAGATACTTATCTCTTTATGTTGGTACACCAATGAGCTAGACCTGTAGCTGTGTCTCATCTTCACCACCATCACTCGATCTCACCCTCATGAAGTGGGAATATGAAACGACCGTTTATCAAGGATTGAAGACTCCATTTAAATAACAGCCAATTAATGCTAGCCTTCAAGAGGCACTCCTCGAGACTTCTTCAGAAAAGACATACAACCATGAATTCCAAAGGGCTTCACACATCGTGGATGGCAACAAAATAGATTATATATAACACCCTCGTTAGCTCAAAGAATTTCTGCACATCCAGAACTCAAAACAAGCAATAGAATAGTATCTAGAAAGTCACAGCTTCACATCAAGTGAAACTAGCCCAGAAGTTACTCACACTTCCATACAGCCCATGCCTAAAGAGGTGTCAATAAATATATAACATTCTCATATCAGTTTTAACAAAACATGACTACCACGCATCAAGACCCCTTTGAACAGCAACAAGACATTCACCTGCACTGCAGAAGATAAGTCAACACAAAATAGCATTGACTCCATCACTTTCTTTCCATGGCACTTGCACACACAGACTCAAACAACTTTTGCCATGCCTACTAATCATGTCTAAGATTTACACTCTTAAAAAGCCTTCAAAACTCCACTGAGCCACAAGAGACTGTGTTCCTGTTAGACCAAATCTGATCGGATCTTTTTGTAGACCGCTCTGATACCATGTTAATGTTAGGATCAGATTTAATAGAAAGCAGAAAATGCAACACAATGACAGCAGATACCCTGGGAAAACCCTCCTCTTGAGGGAGAAAAACCCAGCCTCAAATATATCTCTTATATATTGAAATGTCAACACAAATGTCTCCTTTACAAAGGCCAATATGAAGGCCAATAAGAGGCACCACAAACTGATGCAAGCACAGTAATACAATGATGTAATTTGCTGATGATAAGACTCAGCCTTATACAGAATCTCAAACTGCTCTTCTACAGTATTCACATCAAGAATATTGAGCTATCTTAAACAATGAATGACAGCACCTCTCTTAGATGCAAAATACAGAATAATATATTTTCCCTTAAAGTCGATCTGCTACTACAGAAATATAATTTGCTGTAAGTGTCTGCTATATGTAAACAAGGACTCATTACATGCATAAGAAGACGCACTAGGAGGGGAGTTACATTTGCTTAAATTAGAGATTCTCATGCATGTCAGTACGAAGATTCCTTTGCATGTTAAATGCATGTCAGTTACCTCTGCATTTCAGATGTCTATTTTAGGAGGAGTTACAAAGAAGATTCCCATGCAAGTCAGTTACATGTTGCATGCACCTTGCATGTTGACATTTACAGATTCTCCTGCAGTCGCTGCATGTCCACACATCAGATTCTCCTGCAGTTTGTCATTGCTGGAAGAATACGACTGACACTGCCATAAACATCAACAATTTAAATGACTCTTTTCCTTATGTGTGGGTACAATCCACACATATATCTGACCATCTTATATTCCTTCTCCAAGTCCAAGATTATTAACATGGATCTTATATGAAATCAGTAGAGTACCACATTTGGGTTATTGCCTTGCATGAAATACTGCTACTTAATCTTTTAGTCAGTTTTGTGTTGCACTAGATAGAAAATTTTCTTAAGCAATTCAATGAATCTTTTCCAACTAGAAACAATTGGCTTGTGTTTCTTCTTAGAAGTAGATAAATGGGTTTCCCATCAAATTAGAGCATGCCCATCTATTTTAAGAAATACAAAAGAAATATTTTTGTACATCACTGATTTCATGTACACTAAATTAAACCTTTGTATCCTTAATCCAGCTATCAACAATTTTAGCATCAACTTGTTCTTTAAAAGCTTTAACATCTACATTTGTTTCAACCTTAGGAAAAGGTCAGTTGAATTCCTTTACCTTAGCTCTGTCTTTGTCTATTTTGGATTACTTCTCTCCACCTATGACCAAATCTTTACACTTTCCTTCTTCATCCTCTTCATGGGGCTGCTCTCCTTCCACACCAAGCTTCTTGGCAAGAGCGCATGCCACCTTATCCATGGATGCTTGATTCTTAATAGATGGTTCTGGTTGTTTGATGAGACTTTCCTAGGTTCTCATCACAAACTCCAAATTTGCTTCCAACGATCAAAACCTTTTCAAAAGCTTTCTGAACCTTCTTTGGCCATTCTCCTCACCTATTCATTCCACCTCTTCGTTGAAATATCTGATTCCTAAGATTGCAATTTCACTTTCCAGGACCTTGTCACTATCGTACAAACAACTAGCCACAATATCCAAAGATTATAACCACTATGATACCAATTTGATCTCTTCAACGTCAATGCTTCACAGAAACTTACATATGTGGATACTGTCCCACTTGAATTAGGCTTCAAATTGACAAAGACTGGAATATAATTTAGTTCCAGAGATTGTGTTCTTAATTGTTGGAATGAAAGGGTACAATGTTTTCATCTGCATGAAAACAACGTTTAAACAGCACCTAAAAGAACATTGACACAACAAGCTTTAATCTAAAAATCCCAGTGCGAGGAAAGCTGGTTAGAAGTGGCAATTGCTCAATTTCCTCTTCTTCCTTTGGTCAGGCCAGTTATGAATAGCTCAGATAGAAAATATTACGACAATCTTTCTGCTGCTATACTAATTCTGCTACTCTCTGCAGAAACGCTTTCTACTCCTATAGCCAACTACTACTCTCCATTTCTCCTTTCACTCTCTCTTGTCACTCTTGTTTTACAAAATGCTCCATGCTACTCACAAATAGGATAAGTGGGGGTGTCTTTTCATGCACGAAGAGACCACCAAACCCAAAGGAACTTGAAGAGATAGCATATCCTACTGTAACTCTTCCTTTCTGTTTGAACTTTGAAACGATCAAACTGCCATGACCATCGGGACTAAACCCCCAAACATACTAAAAACTGCTGTGACAATATATCAACCGCCACCCTGCAGTGTATGATGACTTTGTCACCATGCATAACATTCTCCAATCCTTCTATGTTTCTAATCAAATTCTTGGTAGTTTGATGCAGTGATTTGTGTGATGAAGCAATTTGTTATCACAATGATGATTCAAGAAAAATGCGAAGACTCCTATGGAGGTCATCCAAAAAATCTTTGGCAAAGAATTTATAATTATCTAAAGATAAGAATTTCAAAGCTCAATCCATGATAAGATTAGGGTTAGGTTGTAAATCCACGCTGAGATTACACCTTCAGAGTTACTGAATTGCCTAAATCATCCACTACCTTAACAACATTAGGGCATTGCGATACTTTGCACGCAAAGAGCGTAACTCAAACGCTGGCAGTTACTCCTGAAAAAAAAAATGGAATAAATAAATTGCTTCAAGCTGAAACTTCGAGAAGCATACCTGACGAGAGAGGCGAGATATCTCCAGACAGTCGTACGCAAGCACTGTAATAAATTTATTAAGTGGGATATTATCAGTTTCGACAAGAGTTAATAAGCTGGAAGAATCCTTTGCCTCAGTAGAAATATGTACGGGATCACTTTTCACATCCGCCGCATCAACTGTAGCGGAAGCTTCAAATGGATTGTCGTGCAGAGGCCTCAGCCTGTCCAGTGTTTCACTACGCCATTCGTCCACGACTCTTCGCAGGTTTTCGTTCTGTTCCTCCATTAATACTACTGCAATACAGGAGTGAATTCAGAGACTTAGAATTTGCAAATTTCAAGAAATTAATAGCAAAATTTCAGGCGATTGTTCTGTAAATACCAGACTCCATGGCGAATTTTTTTATCAATAATAAGGGTTGTTAATCTTTGGTATCAGACGAATCGATTTGAATCGTATCACATCCCATTAGCCTAATTACAGAAAGCGAAAATATGCAGGTTTCGTTTGTGTTTTGCTGTGTATTTTTTTGATTTGACGGTCCTGATGACTGTCAAATTTGATTCACATTAAGTGATCGCTTGAATGTTACAAAAATATATTTCGGGTGGTGAATTTCATTTTTAAGTAATTTTGTAGGTAAATAAAACAACTGTGCATATAGATATCTAGCGTTCGTGCTGATTGTATTCTGGCCTAGTTTGATTTAGAGATTCAATAGTTGTTTTGTTGCTTTTCATTATATAACTTTAACATAAGTGGGTATTAGAGTAATTGGTCTTTATAATTTGATTAAATAGTAAAATTGAATTGTTTTGAAAGGTTCCAATGGGCATGATTTGCTTTGCATTTTTGTGCACTTTGATGAAGTCTTTGTTGTTTTTCTTGGTTGTTTTGTCTTTTATGAATTTGTTTGTGGAGGTATTTTAAACAATGATTTATTGTGTTTTAGGTATGTTTTAGTGGGTAGTTGTTAGTGTATGGAAATCTTTTCAGTTTTGGTATATATTTTGGTGTTTTGTGTAGGTGAATTTGTCTATCAGGGATCAGGTTTTGTGGTGGAAGTTGGAAAGCTTTAATTTGACTCGTTTGTATTAAGTGTGTTGTCAATGATCGAGGATGTCATGAAACAGTGAAGGTGGTGAGGGCTTCTATTGTTTTGGAAAGTGTTGTTGTAGGCAATGGTGATGGAAGTTTGTTTTCGAAGTGGTTGTCGAGGGTGACGGTTGCTAGTGTTGACCATCAAGGATTACAATGGAACATCAAATGAATTTTTGGTTTATAATTTGTTTGAGCAAGGAGTGTAAAGGAAGTGGGAGCTTGTCGAAGTTACAGGATATTCGAGAAACAAATACCAATGGCAATCTAGTGGTTTGTGGAACCAATGAAATTTCTTTGTGCACATTTTTAACTATTGTTTATTGCTTTTTAAGTGTGATTTATTGAATCTACTATGGGTGGATGAGTTGTTTTGTCTTTTGTTCATTTGTGTGGCAAGAAAATATTGGTGTTAGTTGTTGTGAATGTGCAAGGAACTAACATTGGTTGCGAAGGTGGTTGGTGGAAGAAGAGAGAAAGTTACGAGTGTAGATTTTTATATATGCTTTTTTTATATTAGATATATGGTTTTTTCATTTATAACTATGATTTATTGATTTTTGTATCGATGGATTTTGTAAAGGATAACAAGAAAAATTAATTGTTGGTGTGTTTAAATAATTAATTATTATTGTCTTAGTATATTTGGTAATGAATATAATGCATTGTGTTAGAATAGTATTGCATGAAAAGTGAGGTGTTAGTTGAATATAATTAATGTCTATAATGACATTAAGTGAGTTGTGAATTACTTAAAAGTGTGTTGAGAGTAGTGACAAAGTGATTATTAATTTTTCAAGCATAGTGATTACTATTCTCTTAATATATTGGGTAACGAACATAATAGATTGTGTCAGAATAGTGTTGCATGGAAATTCAAGTCTTAGTTGAAGATATTTAATGTCTTTAATGACATTAAGTGAGTTGAGAATTACTTTAAAGTGAGTTGAGAGTGGTGAAGGAGTGAATATTAATTTTTGGAGCATAGTTTGAATCTATTGGTGTTGGATACAAAGAGCAGAGCAGAGGGTGTTGATCATGGAGGGGGGAGATGAAGGCAATTTTGAATATCTATTACAACTCATACAAAAACTTTGCAAGGAAGAAAATCTAGTCTTTGGTAAATGCAAATTTGATTCTCTTAAAGTGTTTTTTAATGAATTGCAATGTCTCATAGTTTTGTGGCATGTTGCTCAAAACTATGTTGTATAATGATATTTACCAACCATCAAATCGCAAAACTTAAACTGTGAAGAATGAAGTATTGTGGATGATAAAAATGTGAATAATAAATAGTAACAATGAATGATGGAAGTACAAAATTCGCATTTCAACAATCACTCAATAAAGCCTAAGATCTATGCATAAAACCAATTAATAAACAATAATACGATAGCAAAGACCTTAGATTGCTATATTATTTTTTAATAAATATTTGAATGCTTGATGTAGATTTGCTCTCAAATTTTTAGCATAACCTTTATATAAACATGATAAAATGAAGCTTGATGCTTGATAATGGATGTTTGATAGATGTTTGCTTGATTGTGATAGCTTGACAGATGCTTGCTTGCTAATGCTTGACAGTAAAAGTGCTAAGATCTTATCATGAAAGTGCTAGGGAGATTTTGGTAACAAGAGTGTTAGGAAGATTTTGATAACAAGAGTGCTAGAGGGTTTGAATGAAATAAAAGCTTTGTATTTATATGTTTCACTTGACATTTGATCAATGGTGAACATTAATTAAAAAGATCAATGAGTGCAAAAAATCAAGATAAGTAAGACCCAAATTTCAATTTTAATGGACGAAAAGTTAGAAAAAGTAAATAAATAAATTTATTTAATTCAAAATGATAGTTGGAAAATTGTTTATTTATTTTAGAAAAAAAAATATTGAATTTAAATTAATTAATTTTAATTTACTTAAAAGAGAACTGTTAGCTAATTAAATAATTTTTGAAAATTATTTAATTATAGAGGAAAAGATTTAATTTTAATTTAATGTTGGAAGAAAATGATAAGTGATGAATTAAATAAATAATTAAAAATTATTTAATTAGTATATCTATATGATAAAAAGATTAAGGTAATTTAAAATTATTTGATTATTATGGATGAATAGAGGAAAATATTGCTTAATTTTTTTAAAGAGGTGGAAAAAATATTCAAGAGAAAGCTAATGAATACAAGAGTACTAGAAGACCATAGTCATCAAGATATTCACCAAAGCTAGGTCCCAATGAGAATACAAGCAAAAAGGACCCAGGATACAACCCAACCTACAAGCACCACAACCAAAAAAGAAACCATCTAGTCCAAAAATGAAACTAAACATTATGATCCTCATGAAGAGACTAAAGCAAAGTTTGACTTTTATCCTGATCTAACTAATCCCAATCCAACACATTCCATGTCCCCCTTCCTTCAGAGGCCCATTTAGCTAGATAGTTTGCAACCTTGTTCCATTTCCTAGAGACATTGACAAAAGAGATAGTATCAAATTTTAAAGTGTAATTATCTTTGCAACTTTAGGATGGCTGAAAGACAATTTATTTTTTATAAAGTTGTTTATCAAATGAGTTATCAAATAAAGTTAATAAGTATAACAATTAATCGATATAATAGATGGTATTTGTTTTCAAATTTCAATTTTTTGTTATGGAATATGTTTTAGTTGACAGTTAATAAGAAATGTTATTGTACAATGCAAAATGATAAATATGCAATGGTCAAGTTTTAAATTTGAATATATGCATCATTGCAAGTATGTTTAGACAGTGTAGTTGTTATGCTTGGACTATGTTGGTTAAAGGAATTTTGATCTTGATCACTGGTAGTTGTGATTTATGCATTTTGTATTTTTCAATTGAACAAGATAATATTTTGTATCTATATACTGAAAGATACATTTGTGTTTCACATTTTGACAAGATTGCTTTGCTATAAGCAAATAATATAGAGAATGTCAAAAGATCTTTATATTTTAAGAGATGATTGGGTGGGAGAAAGTTGAAAAATTGAATGAATGATATAGTGTATACATGGTAACCTAGCATACTTGTACTATAGCTTGTCAACTTGTAATTCTTATTGTTTTGTGTGGAATTGTATGAAGGTATGTCTAATTTTGTGTGTAGAGAAACATGTGGCTTTTGAATCTTATGACTTATTTAGAGTATATTAATGAATATTTCTTGATCTATTTTAATTATTTTAGTTATTGAAGCGTATGCCATGATTAGTTAGGAATATATTGTGAGAATTCTTGTGATTGGGAGTTCTTATATGAGCATGTTAGTTGGCTTAGACCCTTGAGTTTGAAATCCTAGAAGAAAGAAACATATGTTTCAAGGTTGTTGTTTTGGAACTCATAGATATAAATAAATTGTGTAACAAGTTAGATTAGTAGATAATTGTTATCAAATTGATTAAAGTTGAGAAATTTTAGAAAACAATGTAGTAGTGATTATGAATGCTTATGAAGTTAGCAAAATGACTTTTGGAATAAAAGTTTGTTTGGAACAATAGCCACGAAGCACAAATAAGAACTAATGTCAATAGAGAAATCCATGAGTGCAAGATTATGTGCAACAAATTTGAAGCATGTAAGTTTCAATTCACTGATATTCAAATCAAGACCGATACAAGCTATGTAGTTATCTAAAGAAGGCAAGGTATAGGAAAAGTAAAAAAGAAAATTAAATTTATTTTAGATTAATTATTCATTGGTATCTATAAATACAATTGATATATTGATGGGAACTAATGCTTCGATGTAGAAGTTTGAAGAGAGTTCAACAAAGTTAGGAAAGTTGAACAATGGCATTGTGCTATTAACATTGTTACAAGGAATAAAGTTGAAACATTACAAGGGGTTGAATCTAAATGATTTCAATGAAGTATACTATAGATAGTCAATATGGGTACATTGGTATTTAGGATTTGTGTTGATTCAAGTGGATTTTTCTCTTGCACATTCTATTTTTACAAGATAGTAAGTTTTGAATTGATTTATTTCAATTATAAAAATAATAATAAGATAAGAAAGAATCAAAAGAAGATTGTGGTAGCTAAGACATTGCAAATATTTTTGAAATGGCTTTAACAAACCATGGTTAGTCCAACTGCAAAATCGGTTGGTATTTTAGAAATTCTTTAAGAAAACATTAATAACTTGATTTAAGTCATTTGTATCTTGATAATTATGATATTTTGGCTTTGTTCTTTGTGACAACTTGTTCATTTTGCAATTTTACAAAGGAAATGTGTAAAGTCTAGTAGAAGCTTTTGAATTTTTGGGTCCTAGGTTTTTTGTTAATCATTTTATCAATTGATTTTATAGATACTGGTTGGTAAAGTCTCAAATATAGATTTTATTTGCTTTTTCACTTTTTTTCTACTTTTCAATTTTCAGAAAGGAATAAATCTTTGTGCAATTGTCATTTGTTATTGCATATACTATTGTAGGAACAATGTTTGTTCAAATATATCTTAGCAAATCTATTATGATAGAATATGAAGGGAAATCTTATAGTGCATTTGCTAAAATGGAAAACTCGAGAACCTTTACCTAGTCAATTTTAGTTCAAGTTGATGCTACTAAATAGGTTTTTAGGAATAGAATTATTTGTTAACACCTAGCAAAGAAATAAGATCTTAGAAAAGTATTTATTGCAACTACATAATTTTTTGAGCTATATGTTTTGTTTATTTTCAGATATCAGAGAATCTTCTCTATAAGTTTTCCATTTGTTCCACAGTACTTATTAGTTTTCAATGCTTCATTATAAGTACAAATAATGTTGTAATCTGCAAGTTACATGTTGTCTTCAACAAATGGAAAGGGTATCCAAAGGCTTGGAAACTATCCCTATGACCAAGGCACATACTAAGAAGCTTCTCATTGACAAATGAAACATTAGCATAAATTAAGTTTAAGTTTTTAAGAAATGTCAAGCAAAAATATTCTCTTATGTTGGTGAGCCAAGGTCTATGATGAAGGAAGGAGATAGGAAAGCTAGTATCATGTGCATGCATATGCTTTTGTGCCAAAGTCGGAAAGTAGTTAGTGGCAATAAAAATATTGTGCAAGAAAATAATATTCTATTAAACTAAAGAAAAGTTTTGTTAGCAAGATTAGCCCAAGGAAGCTAGTGTTTTTGAGCCACTACCATGATTAATGCCTAATTTGTACCTAATATAAGACTCAGATCTTTTTTTTTAAATATCTAATGATAAAAATTGTAAATGTAATATAGATTGTGGGGTAATAATATATTGATTTATGTTTTACAAGATATTGTTGTTATGATATAATTTGATTTCATTTTGATTAATCAAATTAGTTTGATGTAACTTATGCATATGAAATTTCAGCAAAATTATAATTAAACAGTATTAGAAAAAGATAAGTATATTGAAATAACTTCTAGGTAAGAGAAGGAGCTAATTGCATTGATGAGCTAATGGACATGGATTTGAGATAAAATTATAATATGCAAGATAGTAATTGGATTTCCATTTGATTGAAGCTTTACATACTATAATTGTTGAAGATAGTTGAAAATTTAAATTATCTTGTACATATTATGGTGCTTATCAATTTATTAAAAAATTGTGCATTTGTTATGTTGGATACTTGAGCCACAAAGAAAAAATACATATTGTTTTAAATATCTCTCTTGTAACTAAAAAATAGGAGACTGCTTTCTTTCTCATTATTTCTCTTTTTATTAGATAAGCAGGGAAGGGCCCTGATCCCATACAAAGCTAACTACGGAGAAAAAAAACCCAACAAAATAGACTGGAAAAATAGAAACAAGCCTGAAATAGTAGAGGAATAAACCAAAATTAGCAAACCAAAAGGACCATCAAGTATAGGCACACAAGCCAATATCCATATTATCATCACAGCTTGTAGGCCACTTATCCAAACCAAAAATAATAACAACATCAAAACTAATAGGAGGATAGAGGCCATTAAGCATGATCCAAATAATCTTAAGAACATACTTAAAAGTCACAGTATAAGCAAATAAACTAAAGTAGTTGAAGACGAAAACATCTAATCTAGTAGCCATACTAAAGAAGGCACTCATGCCATAATGTTTGATACAAAGCTGAAACATGGAGAAAAGAAAAAAAACATTATGAGTCTTTGATAAGACTCCAATTTCCCTATAGCTCATCCAAAACATCCAACTAGCTCTCATTCTTCGCCCTGTTCTCATTCTTTACCACTTCAATCTTATCTAAAGACTTCCCTTTTTTCTTTTCACTTCTTAAATTTGCCTTGCCCCGACACTATTCCCATCACAACTTTTTATATGATGTACCTTCAACAACAACACTAACATTTTTTATAGCATCTTCCATTTCCTTAAACTTTCTAGAGTCGGTATCATCACCGAGATGCATTTCCACCTAGGTCATGTGTGCATTGAGGACTTCAATTTTAGAAACAAGGATATTGAAATCCCTATCATTACCATTATCCTACAAAGGAGAGTTCTCCATAATAGTGGCATTCTCTTCCTTAGACATAGGGCTCACATTATTGACCTCAACTACCTCATCGTCCCCATAATCTTTCTCCTCTTTATCCTCATTTCCACCATCTTTATCTAGAGTGTAGTCCCCCTCCTGAAACTCCTCCTCGTCCTCCGACTCTTTAATCTCACCAAAACTGCAGGAATGAATTATTCCTCATAGGTTTCTATATCCTCCTCCTCAACCTCCTTTTTACCTTTTTTTTATATTTCCTTGTCCTTAGAGGAAGCCTTTGCGAGCCAAACAGACCTTTAACCTCTAGAAAGAGAAGAACCACATTACAGGTTTCCACTTTCTAGGCTAATCTCCTAATCATCAAAAAATGTGATAGTGAGGCATTTCTTACCGGCCTCCTTTGATTCCACCTTACTCTATTTAGACAAACCAGGAAAGAGGGGAGATCTTGTGTTTTTCCAGCATGATTTTTAGAAGATCATTAGTGAAAGGGTCAAGGGTGGCAGTGGGAGAATTTTTTATTTTTTTCCAGCTTAGGTATTCTACCAAAGGAGTGGGGTTGGTTGTCAACAAGCTCAAGGCTTGAGGGCCTCTCCTCAGGCTCTTAGTTCGATGCCTCGTTTTAGTCCTCCCTCTTCTGCTCCCATGCTTGTCGCCACATCTTTTTTCTTTAACCCACCATGTTGCCCCCTAATGTCACTTCTTCAAGTTGTTCTTTGCCTACTCATTCAAGTTGTTCTTCGCCTGCTCATTCTAGGTCCTCGTTGTGGTCCCCTAAAGCCAAAAACCTCGACATTGGTTGTTGCAACTCGAGCAAGTCGCCAATCCAATCTAGTTCCTTCGGTGTGGAATATGGTTTGCAACGGTCGGTTCCCAACGACTTGCATCGCTCGGCCTCAGGTACTCCCCCTTGATGGTGTGACTCAATATCTTTTTCATTTCTTCCATTAATTGCTCTGTTATTTCAGATTCGTTCATTTATTGCTTTGATTCCTCATCCCTTTCTTGAGCCTTTCATGATCGAGTCTCTTCTCCCTGCTGCACTTCCCCTTCGTGCCATGTGTCTTCCCTATCTAATCGATCTCCCTCTCTTTGTTTCTCATTGGCTACCAACCTTGTCCCTCGTTCATCCTTTGGTTGGCTCACTGTCCAACTCTTCTGCCCTGCTACCCCCCCTCTCTTCGGATCCCATGTCCTCTTCTCCAAAAGCTTCTTCTTTGTCTTCCTCTGGTCTTGTCCTACTAAATAATCTGGTCTTTGCCTCCCCAATCTGTGATTGGGACAACAAAATGGTTGTCAACTTTTCCGATGTTACCCTTGACCCCCTTTCCTGTAAGGTTTTGTCTAGAGGGACAAACTTTTCCTTTTTTACCTGTTCCATCCCTAATGTCGATTTTCTTATAGAAATAAAAAATGTTGTCCGTTCTCTCCCTCCAAACATTGTCGAGGAGGTTAGGCAAGATTGTGTCATAGCTCTCTGGCATGCCAAACACCCTAAATGGAATATCCCAAAGGTTGAGCGTCTAGCCCTCAATTCTTTATTGAGCAATAAAGACCTCGTCATTTCTAAAGTCGATAAAGGTAACGCCACTATAATTATGAACAAGCATGACTATGTTTTAAAAAAATTAGTCTCCTTTTTTACACCAGTAGCTACGAAATCCTCCCTCATAAGCCTTGTTCCAAAATTCTCAAAAAAGTCAAGCATCTGGTGTCTTGTTCTTCCTTTGATGATTCTACCAAAAAATATCTTATTCCCCACAAGGAAGTAACTCCTCGTATCTACGGGGTCCCTAAAATTCATAAGGCTGATTGTTGACATGATGGGGTCCCCTAGCTACTTCCTAGCTTCTTTTATTTCCAAATTGCTTGCCCCTTTGGTTGGCCAATCCGACTCCTTCATCAAAAATTCCTAAAAATTTGTCCAATACATCAAGGACCAAAGCTTAGGCAATAATGATGTTTTGGTAAGCTTTGATGTGGTCTCTCTTTTCACCAAGGTCCTGATTGGTGACTCCTTGGAAATTGTGAGGTGGAATTCAAACAGTGAGATCGCTTCCTTAGTCAAATTTTGCTTAAGATCCACTTTTTTCTCCTTTCAAAATGTCATTTATGAGCAAGTCGACGGTGTGGCTATGGGCTCCCCCTCTCCCCCGTTATTTCCAACTTGTACATGGAACATTTCAAAGAAATGGTTCTTCTTTCCTTTCCTCTCAAACCAAGATGGTGGAAACGTTATGTTGATGACACTAAGGTTTGTCGCCCGCATGGCTTAGACAAGCTAGAAGAGTTCCACAATCATCTCAATAGCCTTGCTCCTAGCATTTCCTTCACTAAGGAAATTGAATCCAACAATGAACTCCCCTTTCTCGATGTTCTTCTTCTTAAAAATCCTAATGGATCCATAGGCCGCAAGGTTTACCATAAGGCTACCCATACCGATCTCTATCTTCACTCATCTTCTCATCACCATCCTAGCCAAAAATTTGGTGTTCTTAAAACCCTTTCCTAGAGAGCCTGCCAGATTTGTGATGATGAAAACTTAATGAAAGAGTTAACCGACCTTCACCAAGTCTTCAAATTAAATGGTTACTCATGCAAGCAAATCTCTAGAGCTTTCAACCATACCAAATCAAGTTTTTTCTCTTCTTCCAAGCCTCTCCTTGCTACCCCCCAACCTTGTGTCTCTATGCCTTTTGTTGATGGTATCTCCCAAAAAAATTCCAAGATCCTTCTCAAAAAAGGCGTGTGTTGCCTTTTCAAACCCCACTCAACCTTGAGAAATTGTATCCCCTCTCTAAAAGATTCCAAAGACATTTTCCTTGATTCTAGTGTCTATAAGATTGTTTGTTCGTGTGGCATTCCTTACATCAGCGAAACCGATCACTCTTTTAGCACTAGATTCAAAGATCATAGTGCTAACATTAGACATGAGCGTACCTCCAAATCTGCCCTTGTCAACCATTATTCTTCCACTAAGCATCACATCTGCCTTGAAAATGCCCAAATCTTATCCAAAGAAGACAATTTATTCAAGAGGAAGCTAAAAGAGGACATCGAAATCAACCATCATTATCAAAACCTTAATCATGGTGAGAGATGGAGTCTTAATTTTTCTTGGCATCCGTTGCTCTCCAACCTAAGAATCAAAATGCAGCTGTCTCACCATTAGCTTGCACCCTCTCCCTTGAGTTTCTCTCTCCCCTCCTTTTCCTTGCCTTGTTGGTTCCTCCCCCCCTCACCCTCCTTTCTCTCCTAGTTCCTTCCTTTCCTTTTCTCTTCCCTCCTTCTTGTATTACCCCTTCCTCCCTCCTCTTCTCTCCCTGATTCCTTATTTTCCTCGGCTTTCAGTCCTTTCTTGTTTGTGGCTCTAGGATCTTGCTCCTTCTTCCCCCTTGTGGTTTCCTTTTATGCTTTATTGTCGTGTCCTTGTCATTTTTCTTGGTTATTTTATTTCTTTTTTATTTTTTCTTATTCCCTATTGTTTGTTCTTTTGTGCTTTGTCCTCGTTTTTGGTTTCCTTTAATTTTTCTCGCTTTTCTCAATTCTTTGTCCATATATATATATGAACCCCAATCCTAGACCTGCACAAACACAAAGAACAAACACAATGTTAGTCACATATGCAAGTTAGAACAAAGATTCCCCATAGAATTCATTTACAATGCTCAAAATAGGAAATGAATGAAGAACGCAACCAAGAAAGCAATTAAAATCTTATTAAAGCATGCAAACTCTCAATCCCATGGGGGAAATGGTGCCATTTTGATGTAGAAAATGGCCCTTTCCCAATCCCTTTGCAAGCTTGATGAAGATTGATCCACTTGATGATGATGAGCAATGTACTTCCTTGATGAAATCTGCAATAGCCTAGCTATGATGATGGAAAAATGCTATGGAAATGGATGAATTTTCTCTAAATATGAAGATAGTAACTTTGCTCTAAGTTGTGTATCCCAAATGAGAAGAAAAAGCCTCTTATTTGTAGAAGAACAAGATGGAAGAATAAGCAAAATGGAGGAATGTGGGATTATTCAATATCCAATGGCCAAGTGCCACTTGTCAAGATGTGAATGGAGGAAGGTTGAGCACATTTTGATGAATATGCCAATAAATGATATTAGGTGGAATTTGAAATTTGTGAAATGACAAGTTGCAGGGAAAAAATAATGACTTAAATGCCACTTGGCTCAATGCACAAGGACATGTAAGAGGCATTGAATGCCTTGTTGGAAGGACAAATCCCATTTGGAGGGATTTTCAAATTTGGAGGAATATTCTCTTTTGATGCCATGGTGAAGGAAATTAGAAGATTTAATAAATCAATTAAATGATTTTCTTGTGCAAGTTGCAAAAGCTAGAGGATGTGATGGATTTTGATTAAGATTAATCATGATTTGATTAATTTAAAGAGAGATTAGTTGATGCAACCATTTTGACTTAGGATTTTGAGTTATTTTAAATCAAAATGAGAGGAATATGATTTAGATTTAATTAAATAAAGATTAATTTATTAATTTAACAGAAAGACTTTAGAGATTAATTAAATAAAATTAATTTATTTAATTACAGAATATGAATATGATGATTTAATCAAATAAGGTTAATTATTTAATTAAAAGAAGACGTTAGAATTAATTAAACAAAAAATTATTTATTTAATTAATAGAAGGGAATGACTTAATCAGATAAATTTGATTTATTTAATTAAGAGACGAAGTGTGATGAATTTAATCAAATAAATATTATTTAATTAAATGATTAGTAAAGACGACGATTCAAGACGAAGCGGTTTTAGTAAAATCAAGATCAAGTGTATAGGATGATCAAGTGTATAGGATCAATCGGTACATTTTTCGTGTCTACATTTTGCCCCTCTTTGAAGCAAAGTGCCTATTGTGTTGGTTCAAAGAATAAACTGTAGAGATCAAAATAAAAAAAAAACGATTTTAAAAATGCCCCACTGCTGCCCCAGCAAGAAGAAACATGCTAATATACTGTACCCTTGAGATATTGGACAGAAATTTGGATTTTTGGGTGATCTCATGAGAAAAGAGGACAAGGTGCCCGACAGGTCCAAAAAGGCTCTAGGATGCCAAAAATGTGCAAAAATGCAAAAAAAAATGCAAGATGGCCTTCGATTGGGCAAAAACAGGCTTGGGGGTCCAAAACCCTAGCTAGACAACTAAACAAGGTCAAAAAACCCTAACTTTTAGGCTTAAATAGGCCTCGAGGGGCCACTTCCAATTCATTTGCACACATAGCCTTTAGAGATTTATGCGATTTGAGCTCTAAGCACTAATCGAGATGGCGCAACACGTGCTTCCATGACACATTTCTGAGTGCGTGTGAGTGTACCATAGGCTTCCCGGCATAGGATCAGTGGTATGTCATGTCTTATCCCAACTTTGTTTTTCGATTTTCGAGCACATTTATTAGGGTCTATAAGTCAATAAAGTCAAGCAGTGCAATATAACGCTGTTGAAAACCTCAAATCAGTGTTGCACAGGCCTAAACTACGCTGCTTATGAGAGTTGTGCTGCAATGGCAGAGTTTAAAAATTAAGGTTTTGGTGCAAAGTGCACCGCATATGCACATAGCGCTGCGACGGTCCTGTTTGGAATTTAGGTCTAGGGGTCAAACTAGGTCGCTTTCAAACTGTGTCGTGGCAGCAGAGTTTGGAACTTTTTGGTTTCCAGCAGTGCAGTTTAAAAGTTTCAAACAGCGATGCATTTGTTGTTTTGGTCACGCAAACTTCAAATAGGATCTCAATTTTTTATGAAAATTGATGCAGTGACTTTATTGATGTAGGAGGACATGGAGTCGGTCCATTCACAAGAGCACATATCATCCATTTTGGCTAGATTGACTTAGGATCCCCCTTTGGACGAGGTACTCCAAGAGCACCTAGGGGAAATTGGCCTATGGTACATCACTTATGCCCCACCGATCAGGACACATCTCAGAATGATGATTGCATTGGTTGAGCATTGGCACAACAAGACATCCTTGACCCATCTCCCCACAGGTGAGGCCACAGTGACTCTGGAGGATGTGTGGCGCATTTTGTGTTTTCCTATCCACAAAGAGTGAGTGATCTATGATGTGGAGGACGACAGGGATACTTTCTATGATATCATGGGTCTGGACAAGATTATCTTTTTAGAGGGTCAGATCGAGCTAGAGCGGTACAGGCATGTAGTGTCGCCTTTCAGATTGATAGTAGCTACGATCATCTCAAGACTTGTGGCACCAGACTGATGCGGGTGATACTTCAACTCGAGATGCGGGCTTGCTTGGGAGCAGATTCTCTGATGGAGAGAGTGCTTCGCCTGGGGGCCAGTGATGTTGGCCTCCCTCTACCATGATCTTCACGAGTTCACATACTGTGATAGCAGGTCCATTGGCTTAGGAGTCAAACTGCTACATATTTGGGCCTGGGAGCACATTGCAGTGCTTCACCCTGTGAGAGTCGTACACGTAGACATGGAGCTAGATGACCCAGTCATCTGGAGATATAGGGGTGGACTATCATTTTCTCATACAGGAGTAGCAGGAATTCGGCACTAGTGGGGGGTCATCAATGAGATGACATTTTTCACCTGGAGACCCTATCTTGGATTGTCGGTCTGGTATGATGGCGTACAATAGTTATTTTTTGCCAGGTAGGACCGTTTGATGCAAGGTAGGGAGCATACCATGATTGAGATATATTTGTCTGACCGAGTAACCCACCAGTTTGGGGACACACAGGACTGACCTGATGACCAGTACATGGCCATCTTTGCCCGTACTACGAGGGATACGACATGGGGTCAGATGATCCCTGTAACAGATGCAGTTCAAGGTTTCAAGCAGCTAATGGCTAGGTCGTGGCCTTATGATTAGGGATAGGTGAACCCGCAGATGACACAGGCCTACAAAGATTGGTTTTGTTTGCCAGTCAAATTGACAATGCCAGGTGCACAGATACCAAGGAGGAGACCTAGAGGCCGATGTGCAGGGCACGAGCGGGGTCGAGCAGGCAGAGGAGACGGGGATGGAGATGGGGGTTGGGGAGGAGGTGGACCACACCAATAGCCCGATCAGGACAGGGTATGACAAGATCCCTTGAGACAAGATCAAGATTAGGATCGAGGCAAACAAGACTAGGATCAGGTCAGACATGACCAGCATCAGGCCCGGTAGGATCAGGACAGACAGGCAGACCAGCCGCCTCAGAGAGATTAGGGACCTCCACCGCCACCTAATTAGCGAGACGCCCTTATCCAGCAACTTCAGGCATAGGTGCAGGGTTTACAGGGACAAATTCTTGCATTGACATCTGAGAGAGATCAGTTGAAGACTAAGCAGGACCAGGTCATTCAACAGAGACAAGTTGTAGAGCTCAGAGTTACACAAGAGATGGGTTGTTGGCAGCAGCTCGAGAGCATGGCTGCATCCTCCTACCGGAGCACAGTGTCTTTACAAGCATATAGGGAGGTACTTTGAGAGGCTAACTATTACAAAGTGTATTATCATTAGGTCATGCCCCGAGCATCCCGGGTCCTAGACTATTCACAACAGATAGGATATCGGCCTCCAGAGGATCAGGGAGAGAGGCCACCTGGCGAGGGGAGCAACTAGCAGGGCTAGCTCATTTTTTTATCAAAGACATGATTCTTTTTGCAATCCATGGGCTTGTTTTTGATAGCCCCATGGGAAATTTGTACTATATTGATTGATATACACACTTGATCCCTATTTTGTACCATGAAAGTGTATTATTATTTTGATGATATATGAGATGATTCGATCCGATGTATGATTGTGTCCTATCTTATTTATGCATTATGGATGGATTTGTTTACTTTCTATATGCGATGGTTATATATAATGCAATGCAATGTATGTGTCTATATGATGATGTGATGCAATGATTTATGGATGCATTTCTTTTTTAGTATCTTTTCCTATGCACTTTTGATGATGATGTATGGATAATGCAAATGTTTAAACTAACAGATCTATATTATGCACCTAATGGATGATGATGAGAAAATGTATGAGATGTTATTTTTTCTTTTTCAATATCTTTCTATGTATGATATGGCAACGCATTTATGGATGATATGATGATGCATATGATATGATGCGATGATGCATTTTTGTCTATGTGCTGATTTATTGAATGATGATGCCTATGTATATGACATGATATTTATATGATAATGCAAATAGATGATATGTATGTGATGTTATATGATTATGTAACGGATGCAAATGAATGATTTTATGATGTATGATTATGGATTCTTCAATGATGTATATGATATGAGTTATAATGTCTATGTGATGATTCCTTTATGCTTATGTAATAAATGCAAATGTATGGTTTATGAGATACTTAGAATAACCAATCTATATTATGAAATGATGAAAAATGCAATGCATGCAAGATGATTTATTATTTCCTATGCAATATGTTGATGTTTTGTGGATGCAAGATGGATGCATTAGTGATGATTTATGATTAATTGTCATGGTACTATGTTAGCGTGCAAAGAAGATAGAAGAAGAGGATCCAACAAGGAAACAAATGATGATGATGATGATGATTTTCTTACCAAGAATTGGGACTTTAAAAGGGTTATTTACCTTATGTTTGATAATACACATAGGTACGATGCATCAAGGTATAAAGAACCAAGATGTTGTTTTACCTAGTGTGATGGACTTTGACTTGACAATCAGATAGGAGTACTCCTGTTCACACCTGGCATACAAAACCTTATTTAAAATGCAGTCCAGATATTCCAAACATCTCATACCAAAACATAGAAAGGAAAGCCTTCCTATGTGGTCAACAAGACACCTAAAACATCCTCCCTACACCCAAAGAAAGCACATATGACCAAGTTATATTACAAGAATAATCCAACAAGCACATCAGATAAAAAGATAATGATCGTTGCCCCATTCCTTTCTCTCTAAATCCCTTTGCTTGGACATCATCGAGAGGTCATCAGAATGAGAGCAAGTAAGATAAGTCGACAAAGATAAAGTAAACAAACAAGCTAATGTTCTTCATACTGCTAGCCAAGGCTAAACTACAGTGATGCCTGATGTTGATGTCCATTATAGGAAGGATGCATCCTAGGACATCATGATATTAGATGATTGATTTGGAATTGATTGGATGATAGGCTATTGACACAAAGAGTTGATCAACTTGTTTACTTACTGACCTAGACTTGAGATCTTGATGTTTGAGTTTTCACTTTTAGTTTGTTGTACTTGTTTTTTATTGTTTCACCAAAGGTTGAGGATGACGATTGATTTATTATGAGTGATGTTTATTTCGGGTGAAATCGAGATGGGAATGGATGGATTTTTTCAAATATTTGGATGTTTTTGATGTTTTGAAATGTTTTGAGGTTGTTTTTGGTATTTTTGAGATTTTTTTAAATATTTTGATTTTCAAATTTCCAAATGTTTTTGGTGTCTTCTAAGATTTTGACCAAGACACTAACCTAAAGACCTATCCTAGGGGCCTCGGGGGATGATCAACAGATTAGCCTTGCCTACATTATAGATGCAGAGACCACGTAGTTCGACTGACACAGACTTGATTATTGATGAGATTTGAACAAATGGATTGCCAGTATATTATGAAAAACTCTTAAAGGACTAACCTAAGTGTCTCGGGGGAAGATCAAAGATCAACTTTGCCTATGTCAAAGCTCAGAGACTCGTAGTTTGACAAGATGACTCTATTTTTTACTTTTTGACCTATTTTTGGATTTTGATATGTTTTGAATGTTTTTGGATTTTTTTATTTTCTAGATGTTTTTGGATTTTTTGATTTTCTAGATGTTTTGGGATGTTTTATTTTTTGGATGTTTTTGGATTTTTTGATATTCTGGATGTTTTGGGATTTTTTTATTTTTTGGATGTTTTTGGATGTTTTTATTTTAGGAAGACTTCAAGAATATACATGAATTCGATCTGATAAGAACATGCCCGCAACGTGATGCAATAGACTACTCTGATAAAGGCAGGACAAACTAACATTGAGAATGGGCTGAGTAGTACTAAGAGGGATCATGACAAGAACATGGGACCAAGCTATGGTGCAGATGCTGACGAATGATAGATGGAGACAGATGGATGATGCAAAACAAGTCGTGGAGATCCTAGTGGATGGAAAGTGCTTATTTACACAAGGCGCCTGTTTGCCAGGTTTTCACCAAGGTACTTGCCCAAAGCGCCACCGAAGTGGTTTTCACTAGAGGATGATTTTTCTCTTTACTATTTTTAATCCTTTTTCTATTTTTTTTGGATTTTTATGCTTTTTCTATTTTTTTGTTGTCACCAAGACACCTATTTGCTAGGTTTTCATCAGGGTAACCATTTTTTAGGACATTTTCTATTTTTTTTGTATTTTTGGTTTTATACCTGGAAAGATTACTCATAAAACTTTTTGAGATGAGAGTTGTTCATGGGTTCCTACAGAGGCTTGCCTTCCGATGTTGATAACTGATATGCCCCTAACTTGTAGCTTGTCGTGATGATGAATGGTCCCGACCAATTGGGTTCAAATTTTCCCTTGCTCTCAGGATTGGGGACATTCTTCTAGTTTTCCTTTAGCACAAGCTCTCCAACTTGGAAAACTTGACTCCTAATTTTCTTGTTGTAACTTCTCTTGAGTTGGTTTTGGTAGACTTGCAAATGATTTAAGGCATCCATACGCCGCTCATATAGTAATTCCAACTCATTCAGTCTTGATACCTGGTATTCGTCATCTATGATGGGGTTTTGTAATGATATTCTCAGTGACAGGAGCTCGATCTCAATGGGGAGTATGGCTTCTTATCCGTAGACCAGGGAAAATGGGGTGGCACCTGTTGGTGTGCGGATGCTGGTTCGATAAGCCCATAAGGTGAGATTCAATTGCAAATGCCAATCACAACCAGCTTCATTAACTGTTTTCTTGAGGATTTTTAGGATGGTTTTGTTGGTGGCTTATGCTTGGCCATTGCCTTGGGGATAATACGGAGTGGAAAAGCAATGTTAGATTTTGAATTTTTGGCATAGGTCGCAAACATCCTGATTCTTGAAAGGTGTCCCATTATCTAATATGATGGCTTAGGGGACACCATAGCGGCATATTAAATAGTTCAGGATGAACTTGGATATTCACTTTCCAGTAATGTAGGTCATTGGAATGGCTTCCACCCACTTCGTGAAATACTCAGTGGCGGTGATGATAAATTTATGTTTGTTGGATGAGGTGGGGGTGATTTTTCTAACGAGATCGATCCCCCACTACGAAAAAGGCCAAGGTGTGACAATCGAATGAGCTCTTGAGCTGGTGCATGGATGAGGTCCCCATGCTACTGACATTGTAAAAACCTTTTGACATAGTCATTTGCTTCTCTTTCCATTGTTGGCCAATAGTACCCCGTCCTTAGCAATTTCTTAGCCAAGGTCATTTCGCTCGAATGTGAACCACAAATACCATTATGTACCTTAGTTAAATTAGTCAAGGCTTCCTCGGGGTTTAGGCAATGTAACAAGGTTCCTTCAATGCTTTTACGGTAAAGGGTATCTCCTAGGATGACAAAACGGGATGATTTTTTGACAAAGGATCTTTTGAGGTTCGGGGTTATGTATGCGGGGAGGCCTTCTATTCTCAGAGAAGTGTATATATCATGGTACTAGGGATCACCGGGACAAATGATTTCGCACACAAATTTAGACTCTGGTACCTCGAATGCGGGCACAAGAAGCTACTTCACGGGGAATTCTTGTGTTGGCATGTTGCGCGGGATTTCTAGGAGTGATCCGATCGTAGCCATGGTGTATGTTGCTCTGTTATTTGCTCTAGGTAGCTGCTCAAATGTGATATCGATGAAGAACTCCTTAAGGCTTTGCACATCTTTTTGTAGAGAGTCAACTTGGCGTCCTTTGTTTGATACTCATCGTTTACCTGGTTGATTATGAGTTGTGAGTCTCTGTATACCTTAATTGCCATTATCTTCCATTGCACTGCAATTCTTAGCCCTATGACAAGAGCTTCATATTCAGTGATGTTATTTGTGCACAAAAATGACAACTTGTATGATTTAGGTATACAATCTCCCTGGGGAGTGATGAAGAAAATCCCTGCTCCTGACCCATGTTGTGTATAGCACCCATCGAAATACATATTCCAATGATCTGCCACACTCAAGTTGAATATTGATTCGTCAAGGAATTTTGATACAAGTGGATTTTTTGCATATATGGGTGCTTCTTCTAGTTGATCTGCGATTGCTTGTCCCTTGATAGATTTTCATTCTACATACTCGATATCATGCCTTGTGAGGATCATAACCCATTTTGTTGTCCGCCCTGTGAGAGTTGCTTTGGACAGTAGGTACTTGAGCGAGTTTATCTTTGCAATGAGTTTGACTTGGTGTGCTAGCATGTAATGTCTAAACTTTTGAGTTGTGAAGACGACTGCCAGGTAAGATTTTTTAATGGGTGTGTAGTTAAGTTCATGCCCCACTATTGTTCTACTAATGTAATAGATGGATCTCTCCTTATCAATTTCATAGTGTTGTGCTAGGAGAGTGCCAAGAGCTCCTGTTGTTACTGATATGTATAAGATCAAGGGTTTTCCTGGAATGGGTGGCATGAGTACTGGTGGTGTGAGTAAATATTCCTTGATCTTGTTGAAGGCTCGATCACATTTTTCCTCCCATCTGTATGCGACCCCCTTGTGGAGTAGATGAGAGTACAGGATTTTCTTTTCTGCCAATTGTGCTATGAATCTGTGGATGGACTTGAGTCTTCCCTGTAGGCCTCTTAGTTGTTTCACTATTTTAGGGGCCTCCATTTCGAGGATTTCCTTAACCTTGGTGGGATTTACCTCAATTACTCTCATGGACATAATGTATCCTAGGAGCTTGCCTGATTGGACCCCAAAGCCACTTTTTTGGATTTAAGCAAACTTTGTACTTTTCAAGTCTGTCAAAGATGGCACTCAATGCCGCTATGTGATCTTGTTGTTTCTTTGACTTGGCCAATATATCATCCACGTAAGCTTCCACAATCTTATGGATCATATCATGGAATATTAGTGTCATGGCCCTCTGATAGGTTGCTCTGACGTTCTTCAGCCCAAATGACATCATATTCCAGCAATATGTCCCCCATGGACAGGTGAAGGCAGTTTTGTGTTGGTCCTCTTTTGTTATCATGATATGGTTATATCCTGAGAATCTGTCCATCAAGGCTAATATCTCATGTCCTGTTGTCATATCCACAATCATATCGATGTTTGGAAGTGGAAATCCATCCTTGGGACATGCCTTGTTTAAGTCTCTAAAATCTGTGTAGATATGAATGCCCCTAGTGGACTTTGAGACAGGTACAAGATTAGAGACCCCCTTTGTATAATCTATCGATCGTATGAATCCTGCATCTAGGAGCTTTTGCAATTCCATTTTGACCAACAATGCTATCTGGGGATGCATTTTTCTTAGCTTTTGTCTCACTGACTTTGCTTCAAGATACACAGCTAGGTGATGAACCAAAACCTCTAGATCAATTCCAGACATATCGACATAGGTCCATGAAAGTTTGACCTTTCTTTTTCTTAGGAACGCAACTAGGAGTTCGTGTTCTTCTGTTAAGAGAGATTTTGCATAGAATGTTATGTTTCGTACCTCTTTTGTTCCCAAGTTGACTAGATTGCACGTTTCTGCTAGAACAACTGACTTCTCTTGATGAATTCCACTGAGAGAAAGATTGAATCTTTCATCCTTCAGTGCCTCAGAGAGGTTTTCACCATCAGATACGTCCTTTATTTTTACTATTTTTGAGTCAGAGAGTGCCACAATGTGGTTTTCACTCAAAGACCTAGAGATTATTCTCAAGTTTTCACTTTTGCGACTAAAGGATTCAATCGTTTCCCCGTAATAGGCATGTGTGTCTAGTATGATGTCAAATTCAGCCTTGTGATCTCCACACGGTACAGTATCCCATAGTCCCATGAATTTTGAGAGTGCCTCATTATTTTTTGAATGTGTCTAGAACTGGTGATCGTAATCGATGAGTTGGGGGTAGACTAGGTTTATTTCATGGGTTTGACTAGTTGACTCAAATGACAAGGTACTAATCATGAGGAGAGAGGTATCTTCAAAAAGAATAGGTAAATAGATTATGGCATCTTCCTCATCACTACTACTACAGACATTGGTTATGTCAAATGTGAAGTTTTCTATGACTCGACCTGTGGATATGGGTAAGCGGAGTTCTACTGCTGATAGCTAAGGGAGAGTCTTGAATGCTTTAACTAGGGGACCTCTGCCACGTATGGTTACACTTAGAGGGGTACATCTGAGGCCAATATTTCTCATGGGCATCTCAGGAATGAGGGGTATTAGGAGACCATTGTCATTTTGTACAAGTCTCTTGTTTTTGTCATAGCCCATACTAAGCATCATTTGCAGTCCCTTGTTGCTTTCATCCATGGGTAGATCAGGCATGAGCCTTTCATATTGGTATAGCAAGCTTGATATGTATCTTTCATCCACCACTTCTCGACTTAGGTCTCCCCAACTTCTAAATCTAGAAGGGTCTTCTCTGAAGGTTTGGGATGATGTTTTAGCTGGCTGGGGTTTCCCATGATACCTACGAGATTAAGGTAACTCTCCTATCATGAAAGCACCTTTCTTCATTTTATAATCTCCACACCTGTTGTCTTGGACAATGACTTTGATTTCAGAAATATCAGGGATGGCGGGTGTATTTTCCTCAGAAGTGGAGGCCAGAGTAGCTAGGTCTATATATGGGGTTGAAGGGCCTTCATCATTCTTCGACACTTGGGGGATTTTTATAGTATTTTGCTTCTAGGCTCTTGTAGTAAGAAAAAGGTTCGGGTTCCCCATGAATCATGACCTCTTGGTTTTGGTATGTGAATTTGACACACTGGTGGAAGGTTGATGCCACTTCTTGCATCCTGTGGATCCATAGACGTCTCAGGAGAATGTTGTAAGGCAAATCAAGGTCAAGTACCTGGCAGGTGGTTTCCAAGACGGTTGGCCCTACTTCAATAGGGTGTTGGATAGTGCCTTGGGACACTCTTTCTTGATCATCATAATCCTTGATTGTGATACCCTTTCCTTCTTCAATGGAGTCCTTTGAGATTCGTAGATTCTTTATTAGTTTGAGCAAACAGATGTTTAGACCTGCACCCCCATCCACCAAGACTCTTTTTAATTTGTTCTTATGAACCAAGACCTCAAGGTGGAGTGCACGATTGTGAGACGGCTAGGTGGGAAAGTCCTAATCTGAAAATGTGAGGAGATTGGGGTGATTATGTTTCAACCATAGCTTGGAATTGTTCAGCATTAAGATCCACAGAGATGGTGGATGAAGCCAATGCTTCCTCAAGGATGTTTCTGTGTATGGATGATATCTTCAGTAACTCCATGATGGAGACATGCATAGGGGTTCTCTTCAATTGGTCCAAGACGTTGTAACCACTAGGAACAAATTTTGGATTTGAGGTGGATGCTCTAGGTGGCTGTGATGATCCAACAATGGTGACTTTGTCGCCCGTGTGGTGACTCCACAATTAAATTTGGCTCCTTTGATGTTAATAAAAGTGACCATTTCATCTAGTGATGCGACAACATGATCATACACATAGTTCACATTGGCATACCTTTGTTTTCCTTTGTTGTTCCCTTTGTTATGATCCGACATTGGTTTCATGTATATTTTAAGGTCTTGGTTTCTAGCTAGTTGTTCCACGTTTATGATTTTGTCATCAATGAGGTCTTGTATCAGATTTTTCAACCTCATATAGTTGGTTGTTGTGTGCCCCTTGATTTTATGAAAGTCACAAAGGTGATTCTCATTGTACCATGGTGGTCTCACCTAGGACTCTTGATAATTCTCATATGTGGGGATCTTGATGAGATTCTTGTTTACCAGCTTCTTCATGACTGATTCAATTGATTCCCCAAGGGTTGTGTACTTCCGCTTAAAGGGGGATATTTGTTTCGTGGAGGTGGTCCCCCTTGATTATTCAGGTTGTTGACTTGATTGTTTGGTGGTTGTTGTGACACCACATTTGCTTGCATTTTGTTTTTATTATTGTTTTGCGGCTGCTGATATGTTTGGGTGTTTTGTTTCAAAGCATTGATTACAACCTTGGCATCCACCACACCATCATTGGTGACATTTTTTTTTCTCGCCCACGTGTGAGGTTTTTCATTATAGTTGGTGGAAGGTTGGTTGTCTTGATGTTCTGGATATGCGAGTGTCCCTCCTTGTGCAATAAGGGCTCGTTCAATGTTAAGCACTTCGGAGATCAATTGGTCATACATGGTGATACCTTGCACCTTGAGATGAAATGCCAAGGTTTTCTCAAAACTGGAAATGATGGTGCAAACTTGTTGTTCCTCTGACATGGCCCATTTTCTCCTATTGGCCTTGGATCACCATCGTTGTAAGAAGGAAGTGAATGATTCCCCCTTACCTTGTTTAACAGCAGATAGTTCCTCTAAACTAACATCCATGCTGATGTTGAATGCGTAATTTTTTAGGAATGCATCTACGATTTCTTGGAATTTTTTGATGCCAGCAGAAAGTCGAGAGAACCACTCCATGGCAAGACCAGCCAAACTTCTAGGGAATACCTGCATTAGATAGGTATCATCATATGCGACCTCCATGTAATGTACTTGGAATTCCCTGATGTGATCTTTAGGGTTTCCCGTCCCACGGTATTTGTCAAACTTAGGGATTTCAAACCCCTTTGGGAATGGTACCATTGCAAGGCTCCTGTCAAACAGATAGGGACACAAGTTGCTTGGTGTCTTTGTTGTTTTCCCTAATTAGAGATCGAGCACTTGCTACAAGAGCAATTTGATTTGTATTGTAACATTGTCTTGTAGATCTGGGAGTGGAGTGAATGTGTTTTGAAGTGGTCAGGGTGTTTGATTGATGGGTGGAGTGTGGGTATGTTGGAGGTGCAGGGTTGTGCAAAGATTTGATCGTGATCAAGGCTGGCAGTATGCCTACATTGTTGTGGTCATGTTGTTGTTGTACTTGACAAACATTTATTAGTCTTATTGTTGTTAATGCCAACAAGCGATGGGCTAATTGGGTGACCCCTTCTTATTTATTATATGTGTGTTTCGAGTTTGTTGATGTAACATTGTTGGGTTGCTTGCAATTTTTCCTAGTATTGAGCTTATGCTTACGCTTCACGGGCGATGTGGGCAGGCTTGGGCTTGTGCTTATTCAGGTTTAGCGTGCGACTTGGGCGACATGTGGCTTGTGCAGCCTATGGCCTTGATGACGGGTTTCTTGGCCAGCAGATGGCGGGCGGCAGTGTTTGTTGCCAGCTTGAGCACAGGTATCCTATTATGCTTGATGTATGTGCTTGTTGTGTAGCTAATTGTGCTTACACTTGTTGAGGCGGCAAGCTGATGTGACATTGATTTGAATTTGTTGGAGTGATTTTTGATAGGCAGCTTGTTGTGTGGCTTGCAATACAATGCGATATTGGTTCGTCGTGTTTGATTTTGGTGGTGTTGGTGGTGGCAGATTCAGAATGGTGTTTGTTTTTATGATGATAGGCACTGTTGTATTGATGATGGAGATTTGTGAAGTGGATGGTGCGATTAATGTGCTTGGTCCTTGAGAGACCACGTTTTGGGGGATGGTAGATGTGTTGATTGCTTGGGTTGCTTGGATGGTTGCCACTTGTTATTGCGATATCAATGGCAAGAAGGGAGAATTCAGTATGATATTTTGATTGATGATCGAGGGATTGCTTTGATTTTTTTGATTGATGTT
This sequence comes from Sequoia sempervirens, assembly GCA_007258455.2. Lineage (NCBI taxonomy): Eukaryota > Viridiplantae > Streptophyta > Pinopsida > Cupressales > Cupressaceae > Sequoia > Sequoia sempervirens. Next base: position 86,691 of record VDFB02377978.1, read on the forward strand.
TTGTAAAGAAGGAAGCCCTAAACCAATGGGTGGTGTGGATGTTAATGTCAAAGGTGGAAGTGGTGGAAAAATTGGTGGTGTATTCTCTTGAGGCAATGATGTTGATGAGGGGTCAAAGATCCCTCCTGGTCCAAATAATCCACCTTCTCCTTGTGAGGGAATAGGGAGAGAGGTTTATGTGTTGACAGGGTACGCTGGTGTTGTGTGAAAATATGATAATGAGTCATTGGGATCTTGGAAGGTGAGTGAAACATATGGGTGTTGTGAATTTAATGGGATAGATTGGCCCAAGATGGTGTTTGCATCCAAATCTTGATTGTTCACAAGGGGGTGTGATTGTAGTGCATGAATTAATATGCTCCCCTTGTTGAAAATTGGTTGAGTTGGAGCAATAGATGATGTGATTTTCGAGATGGATTGAGTGATGCTTTGGAATGAAGATGGTGTGAATGAAACTGGCAGTATAATCTCAAGAGATTTCTCCACAAGAGTGCTCAAATCATAGTCAGAAGCAAGTTTATCCCCTTCTTTTTCTAATTCAAGCATGTATTGGGAGGGATTGAGCCTCATCATAGTATTGAAAATTCGATAGAGTTTCAGGATTTTGAACCATTTCAATTATCTCATCTTGTGTCATCTTGAAGGCATTATTGGTGACGTCTTCTACTTGACCTTCCTCTTGAGGATTTTGTGATGATAGAGGAAGATTAGTTAGGGGATTGCTTGATTCAATTGGATT